>CAKNXH010028893.1:0-27866 GCA_932178445.1 Andricus quercusramuli | reverse complement strand
CTTTTGTCACAAGAGGACATTTCTCTGAGTGGTCCTTATTTACGAATTTATGGATAAGTGTCTGAGAATGGCCCTCTTCGACGAAGAAGGTGTAGATCTCGAAACAGTGAAGGTACGTGGGTTAGCTTTCGCAGATGACAAGATCGTTATGACAGAATCAATCGAGAACTTGCAAAGAATGTTGAATGAACTCAATACAAGCATGAAGAATATGGGCCTCAAAATTAACGTTAATAAAACAATCGTCATGGTGTTTAAGGGAAAAAGAGTATTGACGTTGACGAGTAAGTATTCATGGTAATTTTATAGGTAAATATTGTAACTCGCCATAAATTAACCAACATTATTTTTATTTTAATTTCCATGAATTTCTAGAAATTTATGAACATTATTGGTCATTTATTGTAATTTTACTGGTAAATATGGTAACTTACTATAAATTACCCAAAATATAATATTACGATAATTTACGGTGATTTACGATAATTCGATGAGTTATAATATGTGGTAACTTTCCATAATTACCCGCAAAATTCTATTAACTGCCACCAAAATTTTCTCACAGTTTTTACGGTGAGTGGACGGATAATCGTAAAATGCCAGCTCATAGATGTATAATTTTCATTATTCACCTCTGACGTAACTTTTTAGTCCCTAGAAAGTAAAAAGTACTTTTCACTGCCTAGGGCGTAAAAAGTAGAGCTTTAGCCCCGCTTCATAGGCGTCGAAAAGGGCTGAAATCTTGCATGTGTCGTAAAAAATATGATATCTATAAAATAACTTTCAATTTCGAGATCAAAACTGTACAATTTATTCTTTAAATAATATATTTTGGAAAGATAAAACATTATAAGACATCAGCGCTTTTTTATGATCCACATTGTTATCTCGATACAGTTTCACCTTAATTGTATATTAATTAAAAATTCTTCACACAATCAATCTATGAAAATATCATTCATCACCCAAAATGAAAATATTAGATAATGCAGTAAGAGGTCTATTCATGAGGTGCCATTATCGAAATTTTTTGGAATTCAATTATCGAAATTTGATTAATAATATTAGTTTCATTTTAAAAGATTTCATTTTGTAATTTGGATTGCAGTTTGTCATTTCCAAGGAAAGTTTCATAAAAAAAAAATCGTTCCCAAAATTCAATTTATAGACACAAAATATGATACAAAATAAAATCAAGTTTTTATTTCCTTCATGTGGTTAATTTCCTCCATAGACTCCATATTTTATATGCATGGTTTTATCTGGATGAAATTCATACTTTAAGTTTAAAGGGACATGTACGATTTTGCAGAGTGTTATTTTCTATGTTTATTTTTCTTACAGGATTTTCATAAATTCATCCAAAAATGCTTCAAATCTTTATGTTCACAATTTTATCCTCGTAATTTTTAATATTAAAACGTACAAATTTCGAACAAAAAACTATTGAAGCAGTGAAACAATTATTTTTATTAGTTAAAAATGTAAACAGTTAGTAAATCAGTCATTCATTTCATACTAATGCACAATCGATAAGTGTTTTAAATAACTGAAAAAAATGTACGCATTCTTCAATATTTCGAAACGAAATTCGTAACGAAAATTCTGTAGCGCAGGACATTAGACGGGAGAACTTGGACTCGATTGCCTGTGCGCGAACGGGAAAAGAAGAGAGAAAGAAACACGGTCGAACAGTAAGGAGTGGGGTTCAGAATTCCCCTCTGAAACTTCTCCTCCGCTGTGCTGCCTCGAGCTCAAAATTTCTTCAATCGCTCGCCCTGTAAAATTTCACTTTTGCCTAGCAGGTCCCTTTTCTCCGATCGCGTCACATATATTGGTGAAACTTGTGGACGTTTAAGAACACGAATAGCTGAGCATAAAAGAGATTGTAATTTGGCCAACAATAGCACAGGTTTAGCTCAGCATGCATGGACTCATGATCATTACTTTGATTTTAGTTTTAGCAATATAAAAATTTTAGCTAGAGAAAACATAATGTACAGAAGGAAAATCATTGAATCCATTTTTATTAATAAATATAAAGACGCATGTGTAAATTTACAAACTGAGAGAATAAATATTAACAATTAATATCAATGTATACTGAATTAGTTTTTAGAATTATTTAATTGATTTTAAACTTTACCGCCCTTCTTATTGCACATACTTAGTTGTAAGCCATTTTGTTCAACGTCACGACCTAGCCTTACACAAAAATTATTATTTTAAAATGTCGTCCGTCCTTACCTACTACCATTTACAATCACAAACAAATTTATGATTTTACTATTTTTGACAATTTGGATCTAAGGAGCACAATGTTGTTCAGGTATTTCTTTTAATCATTTTTAATTCGACACAAACATTATAAAATATATTGACTTTTATTATATATTTATGACTCACTAAGTTTATGTAAACTAAAAATTCTTTTCAGATTAATTTTGCGATTTTAATGTACCTTGATAAAGACCCAAAGGAGGGTCGAAACGTTGGATTTCTGACAAATATATAATAAATTCTAATTATTGAACGTATGACTAGAAAAATTTGTTTTCATTCTCCTGGATAAGATTTGATGCATTTTGCTCCCCCCTGATATTGAAGTCAAGGCCGAGTGTTTCAGCAGCCTCCTCCGCTGCTTTGTACAGAAACGCCCCTTTGCCCACTTCTTCGTGTTGCCTGACGATTTTAAGAAGAGGGTTTTGTCCATTTGCGACCATATGTACTGTACCCAGAATAATCCTATTGTGAATACATCCAAGATTCATTATTCCGCGACTGCCTTGATGTCGTGAGATGTAAAGTCGATGAACAGAAGACTTGAGGTGCATGCTATTGTTCATGTGCATAACCTTCTGCGACCCGATATCGAGCGATCTGAGCTCATCCTTCGTCCATGGAACTACTCCAAATGAATAGTGTACTACGGAAGACCATATCCATCGGATGAGACATTTGTATCTGCATCGGAGAGTATCTTTTATAGATATTACGTCCTGAATGCGGCTCTGTGGCACGCCCAGGTATGTATAGGTTTCTCCAGCGCAAAGGTGTCGTATAGCGTTTCTGTCAACGAGCTCAGGATCTTCGGGGACGCCATTAAGTTTTCCTTTCTTCAAATTAACCTTGGCGCATTTCTCCAACCCGAACTTCATTCCAATCTCTTGAGTGTACTTTCTTACAATTTTTAGAGCTAGATGTAGTTTCTCTTGATTTCTACAATAGATATTAAGATCATACATGAAATATACATGAGTGACCTTATGCTTTCGGTTTCCAGGTTTGTCCCAGAGGTACCCTTTGGAATGGCGAAGTGCGAGAGATAGTGGCAGTAATGTGAGGCAAAAGAGGAGAAGGCTCATGGTGTCGCCCTGAAACGCACCTCTCTGAAAGGTGATACTGTTAGTAATCACACGATGTTTTCCATACGAGATAGTAAATCTGGTTTTTCAAAGCGGCATTAATCTCTCTATGCACCTCACGATGTGTGGATGAACCTTTAAGCTTTCCAACAGACAGATGATACGTCCATGGGAGGTTGAATCGAAAGCCTTCCGGCAATCAATCCAGGCAATTGATAGAAATCGCTGATAGAATGCTGCGTCGGACCATCTGGTAACCCTATATTTATGTTCTTTGAATCTTCTTTAAATGGATGTTGAACTTCGTAGACTTCTCTCCAAAATGCTTCGACCACCTCGGGTTTGGGCGGATGGTCCACAGTAACTGGAGCCTCATGGTCAGTAGCTTTGACTTGTTGATTGGGTGATAAGGGATCCGCAGTTCGCGCGCGAACTGTCGAACCTTGGCAGTGAAAGTCCTGCCAGATCTTTGGGCTTGGTAAAAACCTGAATGTTGATGTTTCTTCGGGTGCTAAAGCATCGTTCTTCCTCTATCGGATGCCTGTTCGAGGCTGGTCTCAGTATCGCCTCTCTGTCTCTGTTGCCGGCTTGTTCTGGCTTCGGTTGAGAAGCACTCCACTTATATAACCTCTTTTCTGGAGGTCCTCGGCACGGTTTCGCAGACGTTTCTGCGAAAAATCCGAGAGCTCTGGGTGCTTCTCGCACCAAAGAATATGCAGTCGCGCCATGTAACCTTTTCGTTCAGAAGCCATACCGGTATCATAGCACTCGAGCAGGTCGTCCCTAAGTTGATCCGTTCACTCAAAAGTAATGAGATTCTGCCAGCAATCGCATCGACTCCGTCTCGATTGGCTCCCCCAGCACTAAGTTGGGCATTGTTGTCCGACCCATTGTCGGGAGCCCTGCGCGTTCGATTGTTTTGAACCGCACTTACTACAACTATGTTTGGTGTTGTCATTGTTGTTTCCATGAGCACCTAGGGAAAGGGTTCGTCCATCCTTGTAGAGCCCCGCGTGCAAAGATAAGGCTGATATTCTGAGAGGTCGCCCGGTATCCCAGGTCACCGTTTGAGACACCTCATCCAGGTTTCATGCAGCTTTCGGCACGGTTGTTACGCCTTCGCTTAGGGGTTATTCCTTCGGGACCATGCCGTGACAATTGTCTGCGACTACTTATTAATTATTGTAACCATATGCAGCAGAAACACTTGGTACAGGGATCATGCCCATGTATGCAGAGGTCCCTCCAGGGACCTCACTATGTTGGATGAACCTTCAAAATTTTGAACAGACAAATGGTAAGTCAATGAGAGGTTGAATCAAAACCTTTCCTGTAGTCAATTCAGGTGATTGATAGGACGCCCTGATAGACTGCTGCGTCTTTGTAGACGCACCTGTCAATTAGCGTGTTCTCTCGGCAGCCTGCTACACCTTTTTTTCGAGCCACGTTGTTCACACATCTCTCACCACACAGACTCAATCCTTTGAAGAATGATGTTCTTTAGGACAGCTGTAAAGATCTTATACAGTATCTTCAAACAAGTTATTGGCCTGTAACTCTAAGCTTCGGACAACTCGCCTTTGTCGGTAAAAGTGCGTCGTAACACCAGCCGCTGCAGAATGAGCATCTCCGACTGTAAATATGAGGTGAAAAGGCGGGTCAAATGTTGGTGTGCAAAAGTAAACTTCTTTCAGCGGAAGTTCTTGATACCATCTGGAACTGTAGCAGGAAAGTTTTCCGTGCCCCTGAGTGCTTTTTTCATCTCCTCAGTAGTGATTTATGGACAGTCATCCTCAGATGTTATGAGGTTGTCGCGAAACTCCTTGAAGCGGATGATATTATCAGTATCTTCTTTCAGCTTTAGTGTTTTCGGGATCTTGTATACCTGTCTCTAAAAAGTCTCGAACTCCTTGGGCTTTGGTGGATTTTTTACAGAAACAGGGAGATCGCTGAAGAGGCGCGATGGGTCAGCGAGAAACTACTGATTCTTCTTGATCCATCTCTCCCTTTTCTGTACTTTCCTGCGTGCGTAAGGTAACACCCGCATTTTCTCAACAGTATACTGCTTGATTGTCCGCAGCTTTGACTTGTTCAGTGTGTGATAGTAGGTCCTCCGTTCTTGGGCGAACTTTCGAACGCTTTCCGTGAACGGTCTACCAGATATTATGCAGCTAATCACACATTGAACACGGTGCGCATTCTGTCTTGCCCATCCAATCTTCTTGTTCATTTGATGCAAGCGTCTTTTGGCCTTTCAATCCATCGTCGGTTCGAGCTTTCGATTCGAATCAGCCAAAGCTCTCACAGTACCATAAGCTGAGCAATTAACGGTCCAGAGGTCGGACTCCTTCTCGATATACTCACAACGGGAGGTATCCATTTCAGCCAGATCTTGGCGCTTAGGAGGAACCAGCATGTCAATATTCCTCCTTGTACTGAAATCGCTATCATCTCTTAGAAATGGTCTGCTTTCTGCGGTTGTCCCTAATTTCCCTTCCTCATCTTCGTCTGCACCTTTTTCAGGCAGCGTTTGGGGAGGTGCGCCGCGTACATATCCATTTTTCAAGAGGTCGGAACGTTGATTTCGCAATTAAAGAATCGAATCGCGCTGAAGCTCTGGGCGTTTCTGGTACCACAGTGTATGCCTATGTGCCATAAAGCCTACGTCAACAGGGATAATACTGGCATCGCAGCTGTCTAGCAAGTCGTCCTTGAGTTGAGTCGTCCACTCAATGTAGACATTTCGTCGATTCGTCGTCGTGTTTCCATCTAAAATATTTCCAGCAGCCCAAACTCGAGGGTGATCGGCACTGTTTGCCGACCCATTGTCGGGTGCTCTGCGCGTCCGATCGTTTTAAACTGCATCTAAAACTTTTGGGAGGTTTGGTGGTGTTATTCTTGTTCCCACGAGCAGCTAGGGAAAGGGTTCGTCCATCCTTGTAGAGCCCCGCATGCAAGGATAAGACTGCATACTTTGAGAGGTCGCCCGGTATCCCGGAGTCACCATTTAAGATACCTCACCCAGGTGCCATTCAGCCTTTGGCACGTTTGTTACAACTGTCCGCGACTGCTTATTCATTATTATATATATTTATCTGATTATCACAACTATTTATGTGACTATGTTATTGGCTCATAACATGGTGGTTACAAATAAAGTTATGAATTATTTGTAATTATATTTTTCTCACGTACAATTTATATCAAGAAATGTTTCCATAAAGAACTTTCTGCCGAATGTCGAATCCCCGGCATCCTTTCGATATCAAAAAGAGCAAGGTGAAAAACTCTCTGACAAGAATATTGAAATTATATAAACTATCAAGAATGTTCATCTTAAGCTCTGTTATTTCATATAGCTGCATGAATCCGTTCATAATGTCTTCTGAACTTCCTGCAAACATTGTCGACGCTGAGGAAAAGTATATTTTTCAAATATTTCTCTGCCAATCTTACATCTTTGTAGTGCTCAGTTTTAGTATTTCTCAAAACAATTATCCGCGATATTGAATCCGTTATTTCGAAATTGTAACTTATGACGCCAAATTCGGAATCAGAGACACTGAAAACCCGCTTATATGACGCTTCAGAAGGATATGAAAAAAATAACAACTTGTGCCGCAATATTGGATCCGGCATTCTTATTTTGTAACTTTTGATGGCAAAGTCCAAATCAGCGACTCCAAAAACGCCTATGTAACCAGTTTTTTGCAGCTGCGACGAGAAATCTAATTTTTGCCACTCTCATCGAATTTGGCCCACTATGTGGCCGCTAGCAGTGCTCCAGTGCACTATATTCTTGAGAACAAACCGATAGGTCTCCACAAATTTCTATGCATTATCGTAAATTTCTAAAATATACTGAAAATTATTATTTAAAAAAGGGATTTTTTGGGTTTCTCTCAAAAACGATGAAAGCTGCAACATTCTTGTCCAGGGAAAAAAGATGCTCAATTAATTTTCCTATAGGAATGTGTATTTCTTCATTTAAAATTCGTATCTTATCTTAAGGGTCTCCAGGGGTCAACGCCGTTCAACAAGATCAATAACTTATTGGCGGTTAAGAAATAAAATTTGGATTTTTCGCTGAATACCGAAAATTGTTTGCTAGTTTGAAATTATTATAATATACTAACGTGCAATTCCATGACTTGAAGCACCACTGCTAGAGCTTCCAGCATGAAACTGGAAATGTTCCGGCCCATGCGCCACATTGGATCCGAAAATTGGATGATGACCGAATCCTTGTACAAATGGAGGAGGGCTAACAGAAGTTCTATCTGCAAGACATAATATAGGGATTTTTATCAATAAATTTGTTCAACAAACGCCAAAAATTAGAAGTTGGTGACCTCAAAAGCCCCCACACTAAGCGCAGAAAAAGGTACAAGTATGGACAACATGACATTTCAGACGATTTTAACGCACTGCGCGCCCGCTAGCAGTGCTTCGGTTGGGTGTTCTGTCTATAAAGATACGCATCCATGGATATAGTATTATCTGAAAAATTATTTCTAAGTGGCTTTTGAATCTACGCGGAAAAAACGCCTGCGAGAAATTGTGGACGCGCACTGCATTTTTCGCAACCGCTCGAAGGAAAGTTGGAAACTGAAGGGCCAACAAACCTGAAGATGTCAGAGAAAGACATATATAGAGTGTTCGAGCACAATTCATACGCCCAGCAGAAAGGTTATCGATGTTATAAAAAGTCACCGGCAAATTACTATAAAGATCTTTGAATTTAAAAAATTTCCATGAATCTAACTAATTCTCACCAATTACACAACTTTCCATCAAGTTCCATACATTTAATCAATTTTTATAAATTTTTACAATTTTGGAAAATTAAACTGCCGTGATTTAAAAAAACATCGTTAACTGTTAAAAATCTAAAAAGTAATTTTCATATTTTGTGGAATGATTTATTGACTTGTCTTTAAAAATAATTATTGCATAATTTTTGGAGAACGCCGCGTCGTAAGGGATAGTTACGGACTTTACTAAAATACTGGACTATTACATACGCGTGCTAACTTTTGTATTCATGTTTCTCCGTTACTTAATTTGCGAATCACTATTTATTCCTTTAAATTCCTTGACTGATCAAATTCTTGACTTTGTAAATCAAAAGAGAGCTAAATTATGTGTGCACATAATTTCTAAATGAAAATTCAGACACTCATTTCACAACATCCCAAAATTTAAAAAAATATATAATTGGAATAGAGGTATTTTAAACATTAACAAACACTTATTATACAATTTATAGTCAATAGTCATTTATATAACCTTGAAGTAAATAAATCAGTTCATGTTACCTCATCAAATGTAATTAAAATTCAATTATCATGTAACTTAAAATTGTTGAAAATAATAATCAGCAAATAATAATAATCAAAATAATAACATAAGAAACATTCAACTATAATTTTCATTTGAACATTGTAATAATTTGTATACTACATTGGGGAAAAAATGCACTATCATTTCTGGAAATTTAATATATTAGTAACCTTCCATAGTAATTTCAGAGAAAATAAAATCATATTCGCATATAATTTTGAAAATTGAATGTAGACACTTGTTTCACAACATCAACATTATTTCAAAGTTCTAGTGGAATCAATAATTAATCAGTCATTTAAAAACACAAAAAGCATCACACAAATATTTTTATTTAAATATTCAATCAATTCTGAATTAATATTTTCAAAATGTTTAATTACATTACTTAAATTTAAATTACTGATCATTTTTTATACAAATTTCGTAAAAAATCAAAACATATGTAAATATAATTTTGAAAATTGAATTCAGATAATCATTTCAGATCATCGAAAACATTAAAAAATATTATATAATTATAATGGAGGTATTAAAAAAAACGTTTATTCTAAAAATTATAGCCAATATTCAATAACATAACCTTCAAGTGAATAATCAATTAATGTTATATAATTAAAATTAATCAACATTCAATATTTATCTAATTCAAAATTGTGAAAAAAATTAATCAGCTTATAATCAATTAATCAGTTTAGAGTATGAAAAGTATCAAATAATTATTTTCATTGAAACATTTAAATAATTTTAACTTTACATTGTTATTAAAATTTGAATTATTAATAACCTTACAAACTAATTCCAGTAAAAATAA
Organism: Andricus quercusramuli; assembly: GCA_932178445.1. Taxonomy (NCBI): domain Eukaryota; kingdom Metazoa; phylum Arthropoda; class Insecta; order Hymenoptera; family Cynipidae; genus Andricus; species Andricus quercusramuli. Next base: position 18,344 of record CAKNXH010028893.1, on the reverse strand, counting down.
AAGCATTTGTAAAAACAATGTTGAAAATTGAATTCAGATGCTCATTTCGCAAATTAAGAAGCAATTTGACATTTACCTAACTAGAATAAGACTATTTTAAATATAAATGAAGTTTTATAATACAAATTTCAGCCAATATTCAATTAGATAATCTTAAAATAAATAATCAATTCATGTTACTTAATCAAAGAATATTTAATTCCAATCCTAATGTAATTTGATATTGTGAACAAAATTATTCAGCTTATTCTTAAGTAATCAGTTCACAACTTAAGAAGTATGAAAAAATTACTATCATTGAAACTTTCAAATAATTCTTACTTTACATATATATTTTTCTTTAAATTTTGACTTTTCTTTTATTAAATTCAATTTACCAATCATCTTTTAACTAATTCCAGAAAATGTAATTTTCAACAGAAACAGTTAATATTTAATCAATGTGTTAATAATATATAGAGCTTTTAACAATTATTTTCATTGAAATATTAGAATAACTTATATTTCGTATTCATCTGACAATTTGAATTATTAATAACCTTCCAAAGTAATACCAGGAGAAATTGAAATATATGCACATATAATTTTGAAAATTGAATTCGGATACTCACTTCACAACATCACAAACATTTAAAACAAATTATATCATTGCAATGGAGATATATTAAAGAAAAAAAAACATTTTGATCATAAAAATAGCAGTCAATATTAAATAACATAATCTTAATGTAAATAATCAATTTATGTGACTTAATTGAAAACAATTCAAAGTAAATCTTTATGTAATTCACTTTTTTGAAAATAATAAATCATTCAATAGTTGATAATAGTTGATTCATCTGTTCAGAACATAAAAATCATTCACAACATCGCAATCATTTCGAAAATTGTGAAATTAGAATAAAAGTATTTTTAATATAAATAAACTTTTAGTATACAAATCATATCAAATATTCGATTACATAAAGATTCCTCCTATACTACAATCTTACACAAGATGGAGGTTACCTTTTTTGATATGAAGGATTTGAACTTTTATTCCTGAAAATTTAATTCATTCATAAAATAGAATCAGTTGATCAGTTTTTCATTTGAAATTGCATCTCTATATACATTTAATTTATTAATGACTTTTAGAACTGATTCCAGAAAAATAAAAAAATATGTATATATTAATCAATCATTTGACAACATGAAAAGCAATAAACAGTTATTTTAATAAAAACATTCGAACAATTTTTACTTTTTATTTTTCTGAAATTTTGAATTACTAATAACCTTTTAAACTAATTCCACAGAAAAGTAAAAAATATGTGCATATAATATTGAAAGCAGAATTCAGTTACTTATTTCACAACATCAAAACATTTACCAAAATTATACAATTGGAATAGAGGTATTTCAAACATAAATAATCTTTTATAATATAAATTATAGTCGATATTCAATTTCATGGTCTTCAATCAAATAATCAATCTATGTACTTTTTTTTTATACCATTAAGCCGTTTCCCTTTCGGCGAGCCTCTAGGGGTAGGCGTGACACTACCCGATTCGGGTAGTGTTTCTAGGTGGATAGTTTCTTGTAGTAAATAACTACAAGTGTGGGCTTACCACACCCACGACCGCCAACAGCAACGCATTAGTATTATTCTCGAACGTGGTATGGCCGTTGCCATTTGATTTAAACAAATTAAAATATAATCTTTATGTAATTAAATATTGAAAAAAATTGATCAGCTAATGATTCATTCATCTGTTGCCAACATAAAAAGCATTCAACTATAATTTTCATTCAGGCATTCAAAAAATTTTTACTTAACATTTTTTTTTTAAATTTACACTTTCTTTTCTGAAAATTCGATTTATAAGTAACTTTTTATAGTAATTTCAGAAAAAATTAAAACATATTCACATATAATTCTGAGAATTAAATTCAAATCATTATTTCGCAACATCACAAACATTGGCGGATAATGCGTAATTGGAATAGATGTACCTTTTCTTTATTGATAATGTGTCCCCTAAGGGACTTCATTCTTTCTCATTCGCTCCCCTAGCATCCCATGTTTCCTCTTCCTATTCGCAAATTCTGCACTTCCTGTTATCTTTCTTTTCCCCATACATACTTGCCCTTACCTCGTTTCCCAATCTAAATCTTGCTATTCTGGTCTATATTTTCTCTCCCAATCCCTCTTCTAAATACTTGTGTACTTCTTCCTTTTTTATCATCTTATACCATAAATTATATTTTGATTCCTCAATCATCCCACATCTTTCTATTAATTGCCTTTCCCTCTCCCTTTCTTCCACTTCTTCGCAATTGACTCCAGTCGCGTCATCTATCTCTCTAGCCTCAAAGAACTCCCTGCTTTCTTCTTGCAATCTCGTTAATTCCCTCGCTCTCCCTCTCCTCTCTTCTACCACCATCAAACACTTTCTCGCTAACTCCCCTCCCTTTCACTCTCACAGCTTAGTCTCAAAATTCCATGCCCTCTTTCCCGATCTCTTCCATTTCTTCCCATCCCCATATCTCTGCTCCGTAACCTAATACCGGTCATACCAGCGTATCAAATAATCACATTCTCCTTCTCAATTCTTTTTTTAACCTTGTTTCTCCTATTCCCCATATCTGCTTCATTACTCCTGCTGCTTTTTTTATCCTTTCCCTTATATGAGCTTCATGATCTCCATTTGCTTGCAAGGTATATCCCAAATACTTAAACTCTTTTACTTCATTTAATTTTATTCCCTTCCATCTCCCCGTCATTTCCGGCTCTCTTACTCCTCCTTTCTTCCTCCTCCTTTTCTAAGCCTGATTATCTTTGTGTTTTCTACATTTAAATTCAACTTTTTTTCATCTGAGTATTTCTCTAATCCTGTAATCAAGCTCATCATCCCTTCGTCATGCTCTGCCATCACTACTATATCGTCCGCGTATGCCAGTGTATATATCTTTTCGTTCCCTATCCCAACTCCTTCCCATTCTTTTTTTTTTCATTTCTTCCAAGTCTGATATTAATATAATAAATAAAAGTGGGCTCAGAGGACATCCTTGACTTACTCCTCTCACCAACCAGAAACTATCTCCCACCCTTGTCCTCCTCATCTGTTTCCTTACCATCTCTTCCTCCTTTCCTAACTTTCTTCTCTACCCCTCCTAGTAATCCCATGAAATATTTTTTCCATTCTATCATCTCAATATCCTAGTTTACTCTTTTCCTTCTTCTCTCTTCATTTATCACCTTCCAAAACTCTTCTTCCGTCGTAGCCTTCTCCGCTTCTTCTTCAAACCTTTTATTTTCCTCCTCTTTTTTTTTTGATCACACAACTCATCAGTTCAAAAAATAAGAAGCAATAAACTATAACTTTCATTAAAATATTCACATAATTTTTACTTGATATATTTCCTTTAATTTGAACTTTCATTTCTGAATATTTGACTTATTTATAACCTTCTAAACTAATTCCAGAAATTCAAGTTTGAATGAAATCAGTTAATAATTAATTAATCAGTTCATAACATAAAAAGCATTACACAATTATTTTCATTAAAACATTCAAACAATTTTTACATTATATTGTCCTCTTAATTTGAAATTTCATTTCTATATATTCTATTCATTACTAACCTTTTAAACTGATTAAAAAAATATGTGTACATATAATCTTGAAAATCGAATCCAGATAGAGTTATTTCAGAACGTCACAAGTATTTGAAAAGATTATATAATTGCAATAAAGGTATTTTAAAGAAAAAGTAAACTTTCATTATAAAAGTAATAACCAATATTCAATTACATAACCTTCGTGTGAATAATCAATTTATGTTACTTAAATGAAGAAAAAAAATTATAATGCAATTCCTTTGCAATTTGAAGTTCTTGACAAAATTAATCGACCAACAATTAATTAAACTGTTTATAACATAACAAGCATCAAACCATTATTTCAATTGAAACATTAAATACTTTTTACTTTATATATATATTTTTCAAATTTGAACTCTCATTTCTGACAATTGAAATTATTAATCACCTTTCAAACTAATCCCAGAAAATGTAAGTTTTAATAGAATCAGTTAATAATTAATTAATCAGTTCATAACATAAAACGCATTACACAATTATTTTCATTAAAACAATCAAATTATGTTTACATTATATTTTTCTTTAAATTTTATCTTTCACTTCTATACACATTCAATTCATTACTAATATTTTAAACTAATTAAAAAATAAAAATAAAATATATGTACATATAATCTTGAAAATTGAATTTAGATAGAGTTATTTCACAACGTCACATGCGTTTGGAAAGATTATATAATTGCGATAAAGGTGTTTTAAAGAAAAAGTAAACTTTTATTATGAAAATAATAACCAATATTCAATTACATAACCTTCGTGTAAATAATCAATTTCTGTTACTTAAAAAAAAAAAAAAAATTATTAGCATTTCGAACTCGAAAGTTCATTGCCTCACTACCCGATTCGGGTAGTGTTTCTAGGTGGATAAATACTAACAGTGTGGGTCCACCACATCCACGACGGGTCAACAAAACGCAGTATTCCCCAAACGGTCACCCATCCAAGTATTAACCGCGCCCAACACTGCTTAACTTCAGTGATCTAACGGGAACTGGTGTTTTCAGCGTGGTATCGCCGTTGACTTAATTAAAAAAAAAATTCAAATTCAATCTTTTTTTAATTTAAAGTTTTTAACATAATTAATCAAACCATAATTAATTAAACTTTTTACAACATAAAAAGCTTACAACTATTATTTCCATTAAAACATTCAAATAATTTTTACATTATATTTTTTAAACATGAAATTTCATTTCTGAAGATTTGAATTATTAATAACATTTTGTACTAATTTTTTAAGAAATTTAAACATAGTATTTAGATATAATTTTGAAAATTGAATTCAGATACTCATTAAAGCATTAATCTATCATTTTCATTGAAACATTCAAATAATTTTCACTTTATATATTTTTTTCAAATTCGAACTATCATTTCTGACAATTTGAAGTATCAACAACCTTTTAAACTAATTCCAGAAAATTTAAGTTTCAATAGAATCAGTTAATAATTAATTAATCAGTTCACAATGTGAGTAGCATTAAACAATTAGTTTCATTGAAAGATTCAAGTAGTTTTCACATTATATATTTATATATTTCTTGTTTAAAAATTGAATTGCTATACCTTTAATTCAATATTAAGCTTTAAAATTAATTTAAAAAAATGTTTAAATATATATGTATATATCATTTTTTAAATTTAATTCATATACACTCATTTAACAACGTAACAAAGACTCTAAAAAAATAATTAATCAATCAGTTCAGAAAATAAGAAGCATGAAATTATAACTTTCATTAAAAAATTCAATTATTTCTCACTTTATATTTTTTTAAGCATTATAATACATCACTTCAGTAGCGTCTGAGACTATATCGTCATTCATCTAATATCATCGAGTACACTATAGACACGAAGGAATAGTATACTATTTCTTCGTGACTATAGTACATACCATGTCACGATACATACAATAATATCGGCGGGAATATAACGCGCATATATCCTGATAAAGAACATCTGCGCCTGGATTAAAAATGTAGACAAAATTTAATAACAACTTACATTGAAAGTTATACACCGAAAAAACTATATTCTAATTTTAATAATTTCCCACTAAGTTTAAGAATATATGCAACCTAAATAGGCGCCAAGAATATATTCTTAATGTACGATGGAGGCCCTCTTACCTTAAGAATATATATGCTAATGTCTAATTGTAAGAATTCCCCACTAAGTTTAAGAATAGTTGCATCCGAAATCTGTCGCAGTGATTGTATAATAATAAGTGACGAGCTCAAAGAAACGCAACTGATTCTGAGGACAAATCGCATGTGCACATCTCTAACTCTATCTCTTCCCTTACGAAAAGATATGACAGGAAAAAAATGACAGGTGTATCATTTTTTCCCTGTCATTTTTTTTCTGTCATTTTTTCGCGACCACAAGAAAACGACAGGCAAAATGACAGGAAAACGACAGCCGAAAATGACTGGCCATGATTGGCCATAATTTATTATGATATCGTGTAACTTTGTAAATCATCGACGACTTGCAGACTTATTCGTAAGCCATTTGAACTTCCCTGTAAAGCTTAAAAAATCATTACCAAAATAAAACTAGTATGGAAATTTTCATGATGAAACAGCCTCTTTGTAGCCCGTTGCTAATTGCGGATTATCTTTCCAACACATCAATTGTGGACTGTGTTCGATTTGCCATTTTAAAGACTTCTTATCCTTACAAAGTGATAAACTTAAGTACCACGGGCAAAAATTTCAGACTATTTTCAACTTTCTTCATTCCCTTAACAAATTGACTGGGTTAACTGCGTGCTCCAATTCCATGATCAAACAAAGAATGGTTCCGCCACGCGCAACCTACGAACCCTTTGATTGGTTCACTTTTTTTTAGATGCGCGTGGCGAGACCATTCTTTGTTGGATTATGGAATTAGGAGCACGCATTAAACTTCTTGGGGGATGAAGAAAGTTGAAAATAATCTGAAATTGTTGACCGTGGTACTGAAGTTTAGTCCTTTGTAAGGAGAAGAACGCATTAACATGGCAAATCGAACACATTCCACAATTTATGTGTCTGAAGATAATTCGGAATTAGCAACAGGCTACAGAAAGGTGTTTCATCATGAAAATTCCCATAATAATTTTCTCTTGCTAATGATTTTTTAAGCTTTACAGGAAAGTTCAAATAAGTCTGCAAGTCGTCGAGAATTTATGTTACACAATATTATTATAAATTATGGCCAATTAGGGCCAGTCATTTTCGGCTGTCGTTTTCCTGTCATTTTGCCTGTCGTTTCCCTGTCATTTTCTTGTGGTCGCGAAAAAATGACAGACAAAAAATGACAGACAAAAAATGACAGACAAAAAATGACAGGGAAAAAATGACACACCTGTCATTTTTTTCCTGTCATATCTTTTTGTAAGGGTTTCGCTTCGCAGAGAACGTTAAAGTGAGAAAAGTTTGATGTCACACGCCAACGAATAAATAATGTAGAGAGGTTATGTCTCTTTTCTCGGTGTGGTACATAATGGTGTTCAAACTAACTGTCACATCAGACCTTTCCCACTCTAACTTTTTCCGTGAAGAGAAGCAGATGGATGTGCACACGCGATTTATCATTAGAATTGGTTGCATTTCTCCGAGCTTCTCACTTATTACGAATTCGAAAAACTGGTCGAAAAGCACGCCGCACAAAACATTAAAAGAAACGTTTAGACAGATCAAGACGCATTTCGTCCTTTGGTTAGAAGATACTCTGAAATTGAGAATTTCGCTTACTTCATTAAGAATATTACTAAGAATATGCGTGTAAGAATATGACACTCTTAATATTAGAATATCGTTTTTTCGGTGTAGTAAAAATAAATAAATTGAAATACTTATCGGCGATCGATAAAATGAGAAATCTACTTTTTTAATTCTGTTATAGTTTTAATTTTTAAATATAGAGGTCACCCTATGACTTACTATAGCTAACAGAAATTCTTTCTCCATTAAATTACGAGTTTTCATCTACAGGAGGATATATATCTATATATCTATATATATTCGTGACGTAGGCGTATACAGAATCGTCGCAGCCTGCAGGGAGGTCGCCATAGGCCCTATAAAAACTCAATGGACCAACATGGGCCACTTAGTTTTAGTCAGAAATTAGAAGTTACAGTTCCGTTCTACTCTTCTCTACTTCCTACGGTTGTCTCCGGTTCGACTGTCCAGTGTCTAGTGTCTCAAACCGGTATCCCTCGCCTGTTAATGTGTGTGCCCTTGTGGCAGTGTTGTGCAGCCGGAAATCCGAATCTGGGATTTCCCATCCTGGATTACTTCGTACGAAATCAATCCTGAATTGGACCCTCGATTGTTTTCATCAACATCATTCCGGGCGTAACACATCTTTCTTGGACAAGAATGCAACTCTTTAGAGGAAAATTCAACAATTTTGTTGAAAAGTCATCCTTTTTGATTGAAAATTCAACTGTTTTGTTGGAAATTTTTTTTTTCAAATGTTTTTTTTGAAAATGTGCCGTCTTTTTGCGTTTGAAATTAAATTATCTACCTAGAAAATTTATTCTTTGTTTAAAACTCATATTTTGATGTATAAAACTAAAAATAAAATCTGTTTTAGATGATAATTCAAATATTTCAGTTTTTTTTGTTGAAAACTTTGCTTGAATCACTTTGTTTAGAATAATTTTTTTGTTGCATATTTACATTTTGTGTTGAAAATTCATCTCTTTGGTTGAAAGTTGATCTTTTTTGTTGAAAACTTATCTGTCTTAATTAGAAATTCTATGTTTGCAAATCAAAGAGTATGTTAGTCTAATGATTTACAAAAAAATTCCAAATTTACTGTTGATCATAATAATATGTAATATTCCACAATAATTATAATTCCATGACCGAAAACCCATTCCTAATGATCCAATTATTTCATATTCTTTTAGCATGAACGGTGTTTTCTTAAACTTCAGCATCTTAATACCACCGCCAACTGCATTTTTCATATTTACTTAACGTTCCTCGAAAATTTTTTGGCAGTTATCACAAGTCCATGGGTAAATGATATAAGAACTGCCAAAAATGTTCAGAAAACTCCGTTCTTCCAAATTACAGCAGTCATAGCCTGAGCTTTTGCGTATGCGTCCAGCACAACTGTTATTCAAAGTTACCGGTGAATCATTACACATCTTCAAGAATTTCCGTAAACTTTTCCAAATTATCACTCATTTCCACGAACTTCATACAGTTTATGAAATTTCTAAAATGTACAGAAAGTTTTTTTTTTAAAACGGGAGTTTCCGGTGCAATTTGAAAAAGAGGAATGCTACAACAGTTTCGTTCGATGAAAAAGGATGCGCAATTTCTTTTAATAAGATGTACTTTTCAAGTTGTAATTGAGAAGTTGTTTTAAAGATCTCCAGGTGCTGATGTTGTTCAACGAGATAAATTTATTGGTGGTTAAGAAGTATTGGTATCTTTATTGAATCCTGAAAATTGTTCGCTAGTTGAAAAGAATTATAATATACTAACGTGAATTCATGGAATCTGCAGCATGATCTTGGGTAACTCATACCAAGTTTCAGATAAATCTGGACAAATTCAACAATTTGTGCCGTTATATTGAATCTACCATTTGAAGTTGTAACTTTTGACATCAAATTCGTAATCAGCGACTCCGGAAATCCCCCTTTTACAAAGTTTTATAGAGCTTCTGCGAGAGATCGGATTTTCGGCACTTAATTGGTACGCCTCGATGGATGCAATATTATTTTAAAAATTGTTTTTAAGTTGCTTCTGAATCTAAGCGAAAAAACGCATACGATAGTAGTTGGAGGGCCAATGAACCTGACGAAGCTTCAGAAAGGCATGCACAAACATTTCGAGCAGAATGTTGAGGTAATGGTTGCAATAAATCGTTCAGCGTTTCCGCTCGGGAAAATCGATTAATGAAAAAAAAGTGGTCAAAATGTGAAACCAAATGTACCTTCACATTTAACTCGACGCGGCAAAAAAATTTGTCTGATCCTCGGTCTGATCATATTTTTTCATTCGACTGTTATTACTCAAGATGAACAATAAGAACTTACAAAATTTTCCCATCGAAAATCCATGTTTTATAAAACACAACCCGCGAATATTCAGCTTCTTGTAGATAAAAATGCTTAAAGTTTTTATCGTGTATCCTAAATACATAAACGACGACTACAAGCAACGCACTTTGTTCAGAAATGTAATATGTTTATTGCCGTACAATAATAAATTTATTCCGAGAGAAAACCACGTTTCGTCAACTACGACCAGCGGGATGGTCATCGAAAAACTGTTAGTTAAAATAAATCATCGCAAGAAAGTTGTCCACTAATCTTTGAGAAAGTTTTCCTGAAAACTTGAAAGAAAATTGGTTGAAAATTGTGGAAATGGCGATGAGTTAAAGGCAACACACTCTGTCGCTGGAGTGGTCCAGGTATCAGTGTATGTTACCAAGAACAAAGCAGCAGAAGCAAAACAACGACAAAATGCTCCAACGGCATAGTGTGTTGACTTCAGCTCACTGCCATTTGCACAATGTTTAATCGATTTTTTCCAAATTTTCAGGAGAACTTCCCTAAAGTCAAGTGAATAACTCTCTTGCAATTAGTTATTTTAAGTAGCATTTTTTCGATAACCTTACCGCTGGACAAAGTTGGCAAAACGTGGTTTTCGTTTGGAATTAATTTGGTATTGAACAACAATAAACATATATGACTTTTTTTTAACAAAGTGCGTTGTTTGTAGTCATCGGTCAAGGGTTTAGAATTGACCATACAAATTTCAAGCTTTTTCATCAACAAACAGCTGAATAGTCGCGAGTTATGTTTTATAAAACATCGATTTTCGATCGGAACATTCTGTAAGTTTTTATTGCTTATCTTGAGTAATAAATGTCGAGTTAAAAGTTTAAGGAGAAAAATGTGTTGTTCGGGTCAAGGTGAATACCGTGGTATATTTTGATTCACGTTTCGACCATTTTTTTCTTCGTCGATCGATTTTCCCGAATGAACAATACTTCACCGCATTTTGTGGTGCATCCGTCACACGTTCAGCAGAGCGGTTATCGCAGATATCAACAGTTACTGGTAAATAACCATACAAATCTCAATTTTATGTTTCCACAAATTTTATAAGTTTTTATAAATTTCCACAAAAACCATAAATTTTCATCATCTATTTTCATAAATTTCTATGAATTTTAGAAATTATAGCCTGAGCTACAGCGTATGCGTCCAGCAGAATAGTTATTAAAAGTTAGTGGCGATTTACCCCACATTTCCATAAATTTCCGTGAATTCTCATAAAATTTCCACAAATTTCCATGAATTTCATCAATTTTTATAAATTTCTCAAATTTGCATACATTTTTGTAATTTGTTTCTAAGGTCTCCAAAGGCCAACGACATTCAGCAACAACAATTTATTGACGGTTATGAAAGGATTTTTTTTCCTGACTCACAACAATTTTTCTCTAAGTTCAAAAAATAAATATATACTTACGTCCATGATCACTGTGTTGACCAGAGTTGCTCCTGTCCTGCATTTGATCTCGCATGTAGTCCTGAAGAAAAAGGTCACGTACGTCTATGTTTGCATCGTCTCTACCCGCATCTGTACAATATAATATAGAAATTTTCATGAGAGAATTTTTCCTACGAACCCCAGAACTTTTCTATTGATCCAAAATGAAGATAGCCCAAACATGTTGTCCAATGGGGTCTCCTTTATCTCCAATCATACCTAATATCGTATTAGAAGACTTAGAAACTAGAGCCTTATCACTTTTGGACTTCAAGCTGTTGTTTTACAAACGTTATGTAGATGATGTGTTCGCAATCATTCCTACTACAAAAATTCAGGAGTTTGTCGATGTGCTCAACAGTATTGATGAGTCTCTTCAATTGACTCATGATACTGAGGTAAACAAAACTCTAAATTATCTAGATTTGTCTGTGATAAACAAAAATGATATGCTAATTCTTACTAACTGGTACGAAAAACTAACTTTCCCTGGCCAATCTTTGAATCACAATTCAGACCATCCCTTTAAACAAAGAATAGGACTTATTGAAAATTTAATTGAGAGAGGCATAAAACTTAATGATGTTCAATTTAGAAAAGATAATATTGACCAAATTAAAAACAAAACCTAACTCTTAAAAATTATCCATTTCTTCTTGTCAGAAGTATAATTATAGAAAGAACACATGCAATTTATAACAATTCTAGTGGTAATAAGAATTTAAAATGGTTAGAAACACATAATAAAAATGATAAGAGTTCAACTCTCCCTTATATATTCAAGATTTCTCAGAAAGAATTAGAAGTTCCCTCAAGAAACTTAATATTAATATGTATTGAAAAAATAGTAATAAATTAGAGAATTTATATATGAAGAAAAAGATCCAGCGTCAATAGAAAATGTATCGAGTGTTTTTCACCTTATGAAATGCGAAGGTTGTTCAAATATTTACATACGGTGCGCCTGAGTGACATTTAAATGAAAAGGTCAAACACTTCAGATCGAGTCGGAGGGATCGAAAGTATGTTACTTGTAGATCATAGAAACATAATTTTTAAAATCATCACCGGAGCCCTTTTCAAAAATCATGCGTCGATCTATATCAATGTCATAATTGGATATAAAAATATTTTTAAAAATTCCTTTTGCAACTTATATTTAATAATAAGATATATTACATCGTTCTCAATCATTATTTCTCCAATCGCATTATTCGTCTGGTGCTATTATACAGTTATTAATAAATTATAATCACCAAATTATAATTTTCGATTTTTAAAATCATTTTATATATTTTAAGTACACAAAAAACATCATAGTTTGCTAAGAATGAGCTCTACGTTTTAATTCCAAGAAGACTAAAGTGTCAACACCACTCGCGACCGTCCGCTCAGAGTTAAACAAAAATCGGAAAAATTTTCGCCGCTTTTCTTTTCCGGATACTTTTGTATTTAGTGTCCACCGAACAATTCGTACAGTGTGAGCTCGTATCATTTTCAGTCGCTTTGCTACAACACGTTGATTGGCATTTGCTAAACAATCTATTTAACATTTAAAGAGAATATTCAGTTGACTAAATAAATTAGTAAACATGCCTAAGAATACTCTGACCCATAGTGAAAATCGATGCAAAGTGTGTTATTTATGTTTGAAAAAAAATCTGTGATTTACGTCATTAAAAACAAGTTGAAAGATGATATGACAGATTCAGTTGAAAATTATAGTGATGAAGACCATTTACCCGCAGCTTTATGTTGCACGTGCAGAAGATACGTATATAGAGCAAAAGCTGAGGAAAAAAAAAATAGAAGGTCCAGATTTGTCAATATTTGCGTCGTTCAAAAACACAAGGTCAAACGTGATATGTGGCTGTAAGATTTGTGAAATAGGTCGCAGTATACACCCTAATTTTTCTGGCACAAAAAAAGTAAGTGTAGTTAATGGTAAATAGTGCCTCTTTTCGATATAATCAATTCAAACAAAATAAAAAAATTTGATTAAATTATTTTAGTTGAGGCTGCTAACGAGTCTGCTACAAGATTATGCAATACATGCTGTAGCGTTATCGGAAGAGGAAAATCACATAAGTGTTCTTCAAAATATATTGTAGAAAATTTGACAGACTTAGTATTACAATGTCCCCCCAAAGCACAAAGACAAGTTATTTCTCAGTTACTACATAAAAAGGTCGAAGAAAATAAATTGAAAGACAGCCAGACGGCTTCATTAGTTATACAATTATTACAGCCACAAGGTCGTCGTATTAACGTTACTGTATGCAAAACGCGCAATGTGAGCCTTTCAAAAAGTTCAATGCTATCTCATAATGATATGTTAGCCATGAAGAACAATATGAATCTGAGTAATCGTGAGACTATCAAAATGGCTGCTTCCATTCGAACAGGAACAAAAAATAGAAAAGCAATTGAGTCAGGATTGAAAAGGAAACTCAGCATCAAAGCTCACTCCGTAGATGCATTTTTCTCCCATAAAGAATTTCCTCTAGTTCATATAAAAGTCAATCACGTTTCAAATGCTCCAGTAATTGGCATTTACTGTACAAATGTCCAGGAATCCATTAAGCATGTAAGAGAAGAGCGAAATGTATCAAAAGACCACTTGAAATTAAGCATTGATGGAGGAGGTGGTTTCCTAAAAATATGTCTTTCAATGCAAGCAACATCTCATATGAAGCCTGAGTTTGGAGTAGAAGACAAGAAGCGCACTAAATACATTAGACGTATAATTTACAGTACCATATCGCACTTTCTATTCGCACAAACAACAAACATTGTTTCTCAACTAAATTTATATGATTGTTTTTAATTTTTTTATGTAGGTATTGCTGCAAACAAATTCAGAGATTCCGGGGTGAAGCGATTGTTTATACTATCGGCTGTTCCAAGTGCTCAAGAAAATTATGACAATGTTGGGCAACTTTTTTCTGCATTGAATATTACTCCTTTCGATGGCACAATAGCAACAGATTTGAAATTGGCTAACATTCCGATAGGCATTATGTCACACAGCAGTGCATATCCGTGCACTTATTGCTATGCAAAACATGATGAGCTTCACACCTGCAGTGAGCTAAGGACTACCGCAAACGTTTTGAAAAATTATGAGGACTGGTTAACGAAAGGAAGAGGCTCAAAGCGAGTGGCAAAGAAATATTTCAATTGCATTCATCCCCCACTTATTACAACAGCTGATGGTAAATCATTTTTGGACATTATTCCACCTCCAGAACTCCATCTCATGCTTGGTGTAGTGAATACGGTCTTTACACACATGCTAAAGGAATGTGCAAAGGAAGCTGAAGACTGTGCCAAGGCATGTCACGTCCAGCGTGAAATCACCTACGGAAGCTCTGGATTCAAGGGAAATGCATGCAGAACACTTCTGCATAATATAGACATCCTGCGCAGTTCCTCAAACCTTGCTGTACTAAAATAAGTACAGGTGTATGAGGATTTGAACAGTGTGGTCTCTGCGTGCTTCGGGAATGTGCTCGAAAACAATTATACAACATGCATAGAAAATTACAAAAAGAGCTACATTTTCTTAGGTGTCAGCGTTACACCCAAAGTTCACATAGTTTTTTTTCATGTTAGAGAGTTTTGCCACAAAACAGGAATGGCACTTGGTTTTTTCAGTGAGCAGGCGATGGAGTCGGTGCATTTTGATTTCAAGAGTGTATGGTTGAAGAATAAAGTTGGCGAAAATCACCCTGACTATCCAAGCAAGTTGCTACGTGCTGTATGTAGTTACAATGCATTTCACGTTCAAAAAGAGTGAAAATTATAATTTGTTGATTATAATTTGTTAATTTTTGTTAACGAATTTTGTTAAAGAATAATGCGATTTGAGAAATAATGATTGAGAACGATGTAATATATCTTATTATTAAATATAAGTTGCAAAAGGAATTTTTAAAAATATTTTTATATCCTATTATGACATTGATATAGATCGACGCGTGATTTTTGAAAAGGGCTCCGGCGATGATTTTAAAAATTATGTTTCTATGATCTACAAGTAACATACTTTCGATCCCTCCGACTCGATCCGGAGTGTTTGAGCTTTTCATTTAAATGTCACTCAGGCGCACCGTGATACACTCAAAAAAAAGTTCTGGTTGAAGTTACTAGATGCGTCTGGTTAAAAATTTTCTAGTTATGGTAATCAGAAAATCTGGTTAAAGCGACTAGAAAATTCTAGTTAATTAATTCTGGTGGCATCTTTCTGGTTACAAGTTTTATGGTTATGATTTCTGGTAACCTAAGCCCTACAATACGCCACTGGCAGCGCGATGCGTGGCGATGGCAGTGCGCGCGCAAGTCTGTATTGTACATAGCATCGTTGCCGCGGTTGCCGCCATTCATGACTACGTGTGACTACGCGAGCGCGTCTCCAATTTTGGGTCAAAGTTTTGTCATAGTGATCAAAATCAAAATGGACAAAGAAGTTTGTGAAGCCTTAGACTCGTGGGGCCTAGGCCATTTGAAATAAAAATTTAAGGGTAAGTATTTTAGATCACAGTAAACCCTCGCTAACACGAACTCGAAGGGACCGGGAATTTGGGAGTTCGTGTTAAAATAATTGAAGTTATCGGGGTGGTAATTTAAATGGCACAAAATTCTTAATTAGATATACTTCAATTGCATTTCAATTTCCAGTCTGAAACATGTACATTAATTTTAATATACCATCAAGTTGTAAAATTAATATACATGAACATTAAACTCGGTAAAAAAGTGCGTGAAAACAACAAGTTCTTTTATGCCTTCAGATCTTGTAAAATATTAAAAGATAAAGTTGTGACCTTAAATTCGTCGACTAAATTCCTACTTACAATTCAAGTGCAACGTGCGGGTGGAATTTTTTCTGAAATTCGCTGTGAAGTTAGAATTTTAACGTGAGTACAGGTGCTTGTGGGTTATGTTTCCTAATTAATGGTTCAATTGAACTTTTCTCTTGAAAATTAGTGTAATTTATATTTATCTAGGAAAAAGTATTATTTTTGATTATTCATAATTGAAAATTGCTGCCAAAATTGTTTTTAATTAGTGTAAAGTGCAAATATATGATTTTCCTGATAAATGATTGTGCGGTATATGAAATTTAATAACATAGTTGGTGCTTGAAGTTCTGAACGTTCAAATGAACGAAATTTTTTACTGATGACTTTGCAAACCAGAAAGAGTGCTCAAATGTTTGTTCATTTATATTGGAAATAATTTATTATTGAAACAATGATAACACATATTTTAAATTACAATTGGAACAATATTTATGGTTAAAATAGAAATGGGGAAAAATATTTCGTTCATTTGAACATTCGGAACTTCAGGTACATTAACATAGTCTCTTAATGGCGATTTCGTACACCTAGGTTTTATATTTAATATACAAATGTATATTAAAATTGCAAACATTTTTAACAGTGTATAGAATTTTTGCTTTTCAGAAGAGTGCATTGACTGGGCCAGTCTGTTGTTGCTCACTCCAAATTTGGTGCAGCAACTAGGTTTGAGGTTAGGTCACCAAGCCATTCTAAATAAAAAATTAGAAGAGATTAAAACTAAAGAAGGTCAGATAGAGGAAGAAAGGGAACAAGTGAGACAGTGTTCTTTCTTTATATTTATATATCTTCATATTTTTTATCAAAATTTGCTGCCCAGTCTGCTTCAAATTTTAGGTTAAAGTGACTTTGAGATAGACAACTTCCACATCTATTTCCGAAAAATATATATCTTTTTCTTTCCTGGCCTTAATTCAGGAGCACTTTAACCCGGGAGTGTTTTTTTTTTTTCATTTTTAAATGGTGATTTCGATTTCACATTTTGGCTTTCCTGAAATATTACATTTTTTGATTGTCTGGTACAAGGATCTACGTTAAAAAAATTAAACTAATATCATAATTAAAAAAAAAAAGATGACTATACTGATGATGATGAATAAGACTAAAACAGACTTTTTTCAGTCCACCGAACTTCATATCCGACTTTTTTATTTTAAATGCGACTAATTGACATTTTTCCATTTTTCTCAAATGTTCGCTATACTCGGTTTTAAATACAATCGTAATTAAACTTTTAACATTAAAATTGAGAAGTAGAAAAAATTGTACCATTTGAATTATGAACTTTAAAAGTTTAAAAAGTTAAAAGTTTAAAAAACTTTAAAAGAAAAATGTATCCTTTTGAATTAAAAATTAATTGGTTGAGAATGAACTTTTTTTATTGAAAATTGAAATGTCTTGTGAAAAATTCGTGTTTTTGGCATGCTCATTCAATTATTTGATTAAAGACTGATCTGTTTTGTTGAAAATTAGTTTCTTCTAAAAGTTTTGCTATTTGTTTTCAAATGAAACTGTTTGCTTGAAAATTATTTTTTTTTTAAATCAACTATTTGGTGAAAAATTCAACTTCTTTGGTTGAAAACGATCTATTTGTTAAAAGTTCAACTTTTCAGTCCATTCATTCAACTGTATTATCAAAATTAAGTATTTTTGCTCGAAAATTCAACTATTTATTAGAAAATTCTATTTTATTTTGTTTCAAAAGTCATGTTTTTTTCTAGAAAATTCATCCTTATGGATTGAAATTTTATATGTCTAGAGTGATCTCTTTTTTTTGGTTGAAAATTCGTCTTTCTTCGTTGAACATTAACTTTTGTGTTGAAAATTCAACTGGATTTTAAAAAATTGGCCTTTTTGTTCCAAATATCAACTATTTGGTTAAAAGTTCAATTATTTTGTTGAAAATTCGTCTTTGCTGTTCGAAAATTAAACTAGTTGGCTACAACTTCAATTACTTTGTAAAAAGTCGTTTTTTTTTTGCTTGAAATTTCTCAACTATTTGATAACAAATTTTGTTTAATTCAACCATTTCATTAAAAAATGATTTGTTGAACATAAAATTCAATTGATTTCTCACCATTTGGACCTTATAATTTGACCACTCACTCTTTTATTAACAATTCGTTTTTGGGTTGAAGATTCAACTACTTTGTTGAAAATTCAACATATTTTTATTTTAAATCGTAGGAATTTAAAGCGTTTCGTATTCATTCAATTCAAAATTGTATATGGGTCATTCCATGCCAGATTTACAATCAAAATTTTGATTCACTTCAAATTTTTTTTCCTCATTCTAAAAAGAAAAAAAAATGA
>CAKNXH010028775.1:0-33542 GCA_932178445.1 Andricus quercusramuli | reverse complement strand
AATTTAATTCAAAGGATTAGGATCGATTTACGAAATGAAACTATTATTTTCATTTGAAAGAATTCATTCTGATCAAATAGAAACTGAGATGCCCGGGAACTAAAGGGTATTAGATTCCTCAGTCACGTAACCCGCTCGACAGCATTAAAAAGTATTCACAAAAATATCATCGCCGCTGGGTACAGAGAAGGATTCATTTAAGACATAACCCATTTCGCTGAGGAGATTCATAACGTGTGGACAAAAAGGGGATTTAAAAGTATTCAATAATTTTAGAGTCACCATTGGATGCTGGAAATTTTCCAATACTTTTTTATGCAAGCCTTCTTACCGGGAAGACTGCTGAAAGAGCTTTGCAATTGAGTGTGGTGAACAGGGCATCAGAAAAGAAGGTGATTTTGAGAGGTGAGTGTGCCTTCTAGGTTAAATTTTCTATTTAGTGAAACATTATGTGTTAAAAAGTCGTTTCACACCAAAAAAATTTCCAGTTGCTTCTCAGCCACCAAGTGACCATCAAAGCTTTGTAGTGGACTCGTGCCTGGCAGAAAAAAATGGAGCCGGAACAAAGCAGGAAACTCATCTCCATCATGGACCAGGCATACGCAATGCAAACGGAGAATCGAAAAATCAATAAAATCAACAAGTGGATCAAATTTGGTACGGAAAATATTAGAATATTAAATAACATGTTAAAGTATTTAGAATTGTCTGTAGGTCAAAAAATGCATATTCAATCAACAGTAGGAATTTTAATAGCGTTAAAAACTAAATTGAAAGTAATGAGAAAAATGGGAAAAGGTGTGGGAAATTCAAAAAGAAAAACAGATAGGATACAGTGGGAAGACTTAGAATCAGCGTTTAAGAATAGGATAAGAACCGGATGTGTAGTGAATTTAAGACATAAGGACCTTAAGCATTTTCTGTAGGACATAAAGTCAATGATCGTTCAACGAATAAAAAATATTTTGAAACAATATGGGGGTTTGAAAGTAAACGTTTCTTTTGCCGGAAAATTTAAAGCAATAGTGAACGGTGAAACGGTAGAAGAAATCAAATACATAAAAACTGAAAATAGTAGAATCCTTCCATCAACTGACATCAGTGCGTGGTACGATGGAAATGTTTTAGGCCAAATTTTAGTAAAAGTAGAAGAATTACAGGAAACGGATTCAGGATGGACACTTAGTGAAATTATAAACGTCTTAGTAAATTTGAATAAATATTTGCCAATAAATTCAGGTATATCGACATTCATTGATTTACAAAATATTTAAGAGATAAAAAAGCTGTTATAAATATTCAGAATAATGACGTTCATTGTTTTATGTGGTCGATAATGGCAGCTCTTTGCCCTGCTGCCATTAACAGAAATTTAGTCGATTCCTACCCACATTATAACTCAGAACTGAAACATGAAGGAATCTCGTTTCCCATAACTCTTGAAGATATTCCAAAATTTGAAAAAATGAATGAGTTGTGCATAAATGTGTACAGCGTAGAAGATGATAACAAATATAAAAAAGGTGAAATTGTACCGCTCTATATAAGCAAAGAAAAGTCTAGTCGTCCTATAATACACCTTTTGATGATCGAAAATACAAATCTTAACACTGAATGTTTCATTGAAAGCGAATCAAAAGACAGTAATCCAATTTATCACTTCGCTTTGATTAA
Source organism: Andricus quercusramuli (assembly GCA_932178445.1). Lineage (NCBI taxonomy): Eukaryota > Metazoa > Arthropoda > Insecta > Hymenoptera > Cynipidae > Andricus > Andricus quercusramuli. Next base: position 31,868 of record CAKNXH010028775.1, on the reverse strand, counting down.
ATACTTATCCCGATTAGTAAAATCTCAGTTTACAAAAGGTAATTGCCGTACCTACTTTTGTGACAGGTGCCTATGTCACTTTAAATTAGAAAAACCATTACAGAATCACAAATTGGATTGTGAAAATGCGAATCAATGTAGAATGATTTTACCCAATAAAAAAGAAAGATTTTTGAAATTCCGAAATTACAGGTTCAAAGAGAAGGTTCCAGTCTCCGTTTATGCTGACATTGAATGTCTATTAATGGAAGTTGCTGAAAATCCTTTCAATATAGGGCCGTATCAAAAGCATGTTCCATACAGTGTTGCATTATATTTACAATGCAGCTTTGATGACTCTCGTTCAAAATTTCAAATTTATCGTGGGAAAGATTGTATAGAGTGGTTCGTAAATGAATTAAAAGAAATTGCTGAAAATATTGATTCTGAATTAACATGCATTGTACCAATGGAGAAATTCAGTCCAGAGCAAGAAGCAGAGTTTAGGTCTGCTCAAAACTGTCACATTTGCGAACAACCATTTCAACAGGATGACGTAAGGCATCACGACCATTGTCACTTTACAGGTAAGTTTCGTGATGCAAGTCATCAGGACTGCAATGTGAATTACAAGGACTCACACACTGTACCAGTAGTTTTCCATAATTTGTCAGGATATGATTCATATTTTTTCATCAAAGCATTAGCTAAACAGTTTGAGGGTGAGGTTAAATTATTAACCATCAACAAAGAGAAATACATCTCGTTCACGAAATACGTTGCCGGTACAAAAGTAAATCTTCGGTTTATAGATTCCTTTCGTTTCATGCCAAGTAGCCTTGAAAAATTATCTTCTTATCTGGCAAATGATGATAGAAAAATTACTCTCAAGCATTGCAATAATCCGGAAGAATTTCAATTATTAGTCAAAAAAGGAGTATTCCCCTACGACTATATTAATGATTGGGAAAAATTAGATGACCATCAGTTACCACCTAAAAGCGCATTTTATTCAAAATTAAATAATGATGAAATTTCCGATGAAGATTACCAACATGCATGCAATGTTTGGGAAACGTTCCATATACAGACTTTGAGAGAATACTCTGATTTATACTTGAAAACCGACATTTTACTTTTGGCTGATATTTTTGAAAATTTCAGAAAAAATTGCTTTTCAACCTACAATCTCGATCCCTTACATTAATATACAGCTCCAGGACTTGCTTTTGATGCGATGCTCAAATTAATCGAAATTGAACTTGAATTATTAACAGATCCTGAAATGATTCTTCTAATTGAGAGGGGTATTCGTGGTGGTGTATCGCAGTGCTCAAACAGATATGCCAAAGCGAATAACCGATTCATGGGATCAGATTTTATTCCAAGCGAACCTGAATCATATACCCCATATTTTGATATCAACAACCAGTATGGCGCAGCAATGAGCGAATGTTTACCTTTTGGTGGTTTCGAATGGGAACTTGATCAAGATATCAATGTACAAAGTATCCCAGACGATTCACCAATAGGTTACATTTTGGAGGTAGACTTGGAATATCATGCAGAATTGCATGATCTTCACAGAGATTTGCCTTTGGCTCCAGAGCACTTTGTACCGCCTAATTCCTCATGTAAAATACCAAAACTGAGTATTTGAGTTTGGGTCTGAAGGTAACGAAAATTCATCGAATTCTAAAGTTTGAGAAAAAAACCTTGGCTAAAAGAGTACATTGACCTAAATACAGAGAAACGAAAAATGTCTAGCAATGATTTTGAGAAAAATTTCTACAAGCTGATGAACAATTCTGTCTTTGGTAAAACGATGGAGAATGTTAGAAAATATAGAGAAGTGAGATTGATAACAAAATGGGATGGAAGGTACAATGCAAAAGCTCTGATTTCCAAGCCAAACTTTCATAGCTGTGTCATATCTGATGAAGATATGGTTATTATTGAATAACAAAGACTTAAAGTTAAATTCAATAAACCAATTTATGTGGGATTTGCTGTTCTCCATCTCTCCAAAATAATTACCTACGACTTTCATTACAACTACATTTTACCAAATTTTGGAAATCACGCAAAATTGCTTTACACCGACACTGATAGTCTCATCTACCATTTCACCGTTCCAAACATTTATGATTTCATTAAGCGGGATATTCACAAATTTGACACATTAGATTATCCTCCATATAATGTTTACGGAATACCACTAAAAAATAAAAAAGTATTAGGACTAATGAAAGACGAGTGCAGTGGGAAAATTATAACACAGTTTGTTGGTTTGAGACGAAATCATATGTATACAAAATCTGGAATGAAAGGTGTGAGCAAAAGAAAGCTAAAGGTGTAAAAGGGTCTGCGTTGAGGAAAATTACATTTAATGATTACAAAAAGTGTCTCCTTAAATATGAAAATGTAACAGCGTACCAAAATTTGATCCACAGTAGAAAACACGAAGTGCAAACCATTAAACAGAAAAAAATTGCACTAAGCTGGCACGACGATAAAAGAGTGCTTATTCCTGGAACGACAGATACACTTCCATGGGGATATGCCAAAAGAATTTTCAAACCCATGGAAGTTGATAATGTATATAATTAAGCTCATGTATACAGTATTTGTATATAATTAATCTCATGTATATAGTTATAGTATTTGTATATAGTACATATATAGAATTAAGATTGTGGATTATTATTACTCTTAAAGACACCAATCCCAAAGCTACTGGAACGTATACGTCATCAGGTCTCTAGCCGCGGATGAACTTACGCGATAGAGTGAAGCGTGTGTGTATGTGTGAGTTATAGGAATTACATGTAAGCAGAGGAATAGGTGTTTAATCAATTTTTAGATTGTAAGATAGCTACACTGTGAGTGACAAGTCTCTGAAAATAAAGAGCAGAGAAGAAAAAATAAGTTGAATATAAATTGGTGTTTTCCATTTATTGAAACCTGAAAATCATATTTTTAAGTAAATTTTCATCGAATAAACTCTTCTGCTTTAATTCTAACTGAGGAAAAAAAAAAGTTTAATGCAGAGCATTCTCTCTCAAACTGCTGCAGTTATCAGATGCAAACTGATCCACCATACGTAATCTCTCAATACCGAAGGATGATGTTTCTTCAAGTCACAATGCCAATGATGTTCGCTGACCCACGATTCGCTTATCTACTATTCGCACTTATTATTATAAGAACAAGGAACTCTGAGAAAATAAAACACAAATTTCATTTTCATTTTCTTTTATTTCTTTCTAAAATATCAGTACGTTATACTTAAAAAATAAGTAGAATATAAATTAAGTATATGGAAAAATATTTTTTGTCTTATCTCTATAAATTAAAACCAGTAGTAAAATATTCATGTTCTATAGTCATCCAGTTTTCCAATAAAATTACATTTTCAATTGCGCAATTAAAGTAATTTTCATACATATGATGTGTAAATTTAATATAATTAATTCTAAACATTTCACGCAATTCCTTTAGCGAGGGACATTCCAAGTCAAGAATATCACCAATTTCACACGATATTCCTGCAAATTGCTGCAGCCAATTCTCTGTCCAAATTTTTATAGACTTATATTTTGACGGAACGTTCTTCCACTTGCAGGGTGGTTGAAAGAGAAAAGAATATGGCTTTATACCTATATCACCATAGAATGGTAATATAGCCAATTCTTTCAAGACAAATTTATTGTCTGGTAACTTGAAGCCCTGCATATCCACAATGTTGTCCATCTTGATTGCAACTAAACTATCTCCATGTGGTTACAATAGTCTTATACCAACTTTTTCACCCCACCACTTATTGGTTTATACTCAACTATACGATCATGCAAAATTAATTAATATGCTGACGTTTGAGCAGGAAAAATGTCACTAGTTTGAAATTCTAAACGAACGTCAACTGGTCCGTATTTCAGTGACTCATTTTGTTTAGAGCAGTCAATAACAACTAGAGGTGCATGCTGTAAAAATTCTCCTCTCGATAGAAATGGTTGCGGTTCTTTACCATAGTAATCAGCTTGAAAGTTTGTGTACATTTCATAAAGAAGAGCATACTGATTTCGATTAATGTCAAGATTCAAGTTACTATAAGGATAACACTGATCATTTAAAAGTAGTTTGACATTAGTCAGATTGCAATGATCAAAGTTGCTAGAGCTTCTAACAGTGTTATTTTTTCTGTTTGTTTGAAATTCTTGTATAACAAATCTCGGTTTTTCCAATTGTGTTGAGGTTTTTACTGTCCAAACATGGTTTGAAGTAGTTGGAAGTAGAGGATATCCATACAGTTCCCAAGTTCGAAAACTCATTGGAATAGGTAGATCTTTTTCAATATATTTTAGCAACTGAAATTTTCGTCAATCTGACAGTCTAACACTAGGCAATAACCACTCTATTTTATTAATTTCAATTTTATACTGCTCGACGGGAGCCGCTTGCAAGATGGCATTTGCATCACTTTTTGATCTTGTCAAAATAAGTTCATGCTTAGCATTGACAATGATTTTGTGATAATCTTCAGCAAAACCAAATATCATGTTAAGCGGTATGGCTACATCATAATAGCCAGTAGCGATGGTTAATGATTGATTATTATCATTTATTTCGAGCCAACCAGTATTCTGTATGTAACGTGATTGTCCAGGATTTAGAGATACATAATTTTTCATGAGACTAGTGTGACCAACATTCTTGTTTCTATCAATTTCTATTGCATTGATTTCATATCTTGCTTCTTCAAACAAATGGCAGATGGCATTAGAAACTAAAACTATGTTTGTCACTGGTTCTCCATCAGTTCTTAAGATTCTTCCATGCACGTGAAGTGAACTTTTGCTCGGCAGGAGACAGTGGTCCTGATTTTGAACAGCAATCGGAATTTCATCATTTACAGATGCAGGTGCAAAAAATCTTGAATCTCTTTATTTTCTTCTTCTTTTGGGCTTCAGACCTTGACTTTTTAAGGAAGAGGGCGTTTGAGGTGTTAACAACCAAAGCCAATCTTTGTATTGAAAACAATACCCATTATTATTAGAGAAAGTTGCTGTGTAGTCTAATTGTTATAACTTCTCCACGAAAATTAACCAAATGTTTGTCTTGATCAACTATACGGAGCTGTATATGATCTATTGACTGCACGGCGACTGGCAGGTAAATGACATGAGATGGTACTTCCACAATCTTATATCCAGGTGGCACTAAGGGAAAAAACTCATGAATAGTATGTACCTTCTGGCAATTAATGTATGCACCTGTAGTTATGCTACACTCAACCCTCAAAGAATTCACTTATTTATGATTGATACCGGTTGATCAGATTCATACACTTGTTCAGCTTTTAGACTGCGTGGAGAGAAACCTAGCAACTGACCAATAAAATCTTTAGGCTCAAAATTTACATCGTGACTGCAATAAATTTTGCTTTTTAAAGTATTATTGTTTGGTTTAATATGAATTTCAATACCCTTTTTGACTAAAACATTCTGTAGATAGCGCTTTATGTCACCTATTCCATCACTTCCTGTAGGTATTTAAATTATTTCATTACCCACGTAACATTTATTTTGGCCAATGTCTACATTAGGTAGCGAATTGAAAGTTAGAAATTCAACGAGTCCAAGTGCGTGATTTTTATGAGGAGACAACTCAATCGGAGGAAAATAGTGAGTTTCCAGGATTGGTGAAGTTCCCGATAATGTCAGTGTCAATGAATCATCCTTGGATGACTGCTAGTGTTCAACTGACTTGATATTGCAAATTTTAGCACTTAAATAGATTGAACGTACTGTTAGATTTTAATTGATTGCATAGATAGAAATTGCAAACATAAATGTCCACACACGAATGTATCGTAATTTTGATATCTCTCGTGATTATACGTTATGCTACCAGCACCGAAATACTTGAAGAGATCCGAAGGTGTTCGAAGATTACCGATGCTATCAAAATACATTATTTTACTGCCAATCTTTTTATAAGCACACCAATGTGTTCCTGGTCCTTTTTTATCGTCAAGATTGACAATAGCACATTCATATTTACGTGGTCCGCCCTTTGGTAATCCATTTCGCATGAAAACACCTCGAAAATGCGGAATCTTCAAAGCTTTTGCGAATTTGAGTAAATCTGCATCTGTTAAGGCTTGATGAGGTAGCTTCACTTCGAGTTTTTTTGACTTGGAGCTAAGTCCTGCTCCTTGTTTATATGGCTTTAGATGAAGCCCTAATCCTTCCCTATATGGCTTCAAGTAAAGGACTTTTCCTAAAGAAATGGCTTCCATTGCTTCATTATGCCGTTTACTCTCTGAGAGTTGCTGTTTTTCCGAATTTGCATCATTTACAGCTTTAGCTATTTCTGCAGCTCCACCAGCTAGCGCCCCGGCAGCACTGAGGCCCGCAAAAACGGATATGAGAAAGGGTTAAACTCCTCCTACTTTGCCCGGTACAGGTAGAATACGAGGTTTATTCACATTTCTTTTTCCACCAGCCTTCATTACAGCTGCGCGTGCGCCTCTGAGTGCAGATTTAATGGCAGTTGGCGCATTATTAGTTGAAATCATGGACTTTTTAGCTGCAGCGACAATTTTTCTCAGTGTAGTGGTAGGTTTTTTATTCCTGAGACCCACCCCGAATTTTGATTTTATCTTCATTGCCTTTGTTATTCCCCAAGCAGCTGCCTTTTCACCTATGCCTGCGTCCTGAGCCAAGACACGTTTCCAAGCTTTTTCAGCTAGTTCTCTATCAGCTGAGTTTCTAGCCTCTATATTTTCTCTATTCTGTGAGTAGGCTATATCGTGCTCTTTGCAAGCAGCGTCCAGTGGATTGATTCCTGGATCTACTCGTGCTAATCGTTTGGCTAGTTTAGTACCTGGTCCACAGTACTGGTAACCAGGCAAGTGCAACTCAAACGGCAAATTGTTGATGATTTTGTTGAGCAAACCTCTTCCACATCTTGCCTGCTTCGAGGTTCGTTTACAACTGACCCGTTTGTCTGTGTGAACGATCATATCCATGCAAGGGATACTTTAAGACTGAAGGTTCAACCTATATAACCAAGATATTTATAGGATTTCCAGTCAGTCTTTGTCAAGATGCAGTTTAAAACACAACCTGTGAAACTACCTATCCACAATTTTGATTCGCTTGTTCAAAACGAGAATAGAGAAAAACGACATGGACATTTGTTACCAAACAGCGTACGAGCAATATTTGGTGGACCTTCCAACTGTGGAAAGACAAATGTTGGCTCTTCTGATACATCCAAATGGACTGAGATTCGAAAATATTTACATCTACTCAAAATCTCTGAAACAATCGATGTATGAATTTTTGGAAAAAGTCCTTCAATCTGTAGATGGCGTTGAGTACTATCCTTTCGATGAGCATGAGGAGGTTATAATGCCAAGAGAAGCAAAACCAAATTCAGTCATTGTATTTGATGATGTGGCTTGCGAGGAACAGGATAATATAAGAGCATTTTTTTCTATGGGTAGACACAAGGATGTCGACTGTTTTTACTTAAGCCAGACATATGCCCATATTCCTAAACATCTTGCACGCGATAATGTTATTTTACTTGTGCTATTTAAACAAGATGAAATGAATCTAAAGCATATTTATGATGATCATGTGAATACTGATATGACTTATTCAAAATTTAAACATATGTGTTTAGCTTGCTGGAATGGCGATAAGTATGGATTCGTTGTAATTGACAAGGATAGGAATCTTAAACAAAGTATATATAGGAAAGGTTTTGATTGTTTCATAAATCTGGAAAAGTAATATATACATATGCTGTGATCAATACAGAAACAGTCGCACCTTAGAAGTTGATGTATCAACATGTGTTTACGTCAGGAAAATTTCCAAAAGCAAAAAAATATTTTACATCAAATTGCTAGAGCTAGTGAATCAATTCTACGGAAGCATAGGTTAATAAAGTTGGGTAAAGAAACAGTTGAACGAACATTAAGTGACACTTCTAAGCCCACTGTTAATCCACTCGAGAAAATTGTTGGTGGTCTCAAGAATATGAATGAAAAAAAAGTTGAGCCATTCAAAAGTAAAGAAGAAGAAGGGGAAGCAAAGAGTTAAGTAGAAGAAAGTATTGATGATGATGATGATGCAAACAAGTACCTCATATTGTTGGATGAAAGAAGCAGAGAACTCGATAATGTGTATGGAGTGAGAAAATTAACGAGAGATAGATTAAGGATTGGCGATTCTCCGATAAGTTTCAGTAAGAACTATATTCATGTGGGTAATTTGAATTTTCCCAAAAGTGAAGGCTTGCTTGAACTTTTATTTAAAAAAGTTCCCGAAGAGTCCTCTACAACCCCCAATGATCATGAAAATTATAGCCAAATTATCATTGCAACAAACGCGTATAAAAAAAATTATAAACCAGATGGCGAAATTCGTGACAATAAAACCTTTAAATATAAAAATTTTATAAAGAAATTGATTCCCACATCTCCACCAAAAAATACAAATAGGCGAAGTAAAAGCCGAAAATCTTTATCAGGCGAAGGTATGATCCCGCAACACATGATTGCTAGACAGGGTAGTCTGATGGACTACATTTACTGGGATGACCCAAATGAATTGGTAGATCGATTACGCTTACTGCTAACGTCTCAAGCAGCTGGAAATCAAAGTCACACAAACGAAATTATATCAATTATTGAAGAGCTGCGAGAAGCTGGATTTATATATTAATGAGTGTTTTGCCAAGATTTTCATCATTTACAAGATGAGCATCGATGTATTCAGGCGTCATTCCAAGCGAGCAGAGAGTACAAGTCGTGGTCCTCCTGGAATTGGCTTCCAAAGCACATCTGAAGGAGATTATGACATGAATAATAAAAGGCTGTGTAAAGTGGCTGATGCACAAGAGCAGAATGATGCTGTTAATCTGAATATGGTGCAACATATGATACAGCGTGAACTTCAAACTATCTACGATGTTGAAGCTTCATTGCGAACTGAAGTAGTCAATAATAATATGATGATTCAGACTTTGGAAAATTCCACAGATAAACATTTCAAAAATGCGAAAATTGACGCTGAATCAATTCAAAAACTGGTGTATCGAAATTGAGAGCTCATTAGTCAAGTAGACAACAGACTAAATGCACTCAAAAATGGACGTTGAGAAGCAGCAGTTGGTGAAGGATCTGCACAAGCCAGCTAGAAGGAATTACCAACGTCGACATTTTGACATCCGTGGAATTGATGAGACCTGGCAAGCTGATCTTGTTGAAATGCAACCGTACGAGAGAGTAAACATAGGATACAAGTACATCTTAACTGTAATTGACATATTTTCAAAATTGGCTTGGGCCGTTCCCGTTAAATCCAAGAAGGGTGAAGATGTAGCTGCAGCCATGAAATCTGTACTTGATAAAGGATGCGTACCAAAAAATGTACATGTTGATAGAGGTTAAGAATTTTATAACTCGCATTTTGAGAAGCTTATGAAGCGATATAAGATAAATTTGTACTCGACCTTTAGTGATTTCAAAGCATAAATTTGCGAGCGATTCAATCGTACCTTGAAGAATAAAATGTGGATACAATTTAGCTTGCAGGGTAATTATAAGTGGATAGATATTTTGAAAGATTTACTTTTTTTTACAACGATACCAAACATCAGACTATTAGAATGAAACCAAAAGATGTTACTAAACAAAATGAGAAAAAATTGTTGTTCAATGTATACAAAAATTTCAATGTGAAACAAGCAGTTGAGAAAGCTAAATTCAAAGTTGGAGATAAAATTCGTATAAGTAAATTTAAGCATGTTTTTGAGAAAGGCTACACACTGGATTGGACAACTGAAATATTTACCATAAGTCATCTTAAGAATACTGAACCAGTGACGTATATGCTTCAAGATTATCGAGATAAAGCTATTGCAGGTCGTTTTTATGAACAAGAACTTGGCAAAGTTAGACATCCAGACATTTATCTTGTGAAAAAAGTACTGAAAAACGTGGAAATGAGCTGTTTGTAAAATGGTTAGGTTTTGACGACTCTCACAATAGTTGGATAGATAAGTCTAGTTTGTAAGTATCTTTGTATTGATATTAAGGTTTTTCTGAATAAAGTTGATTATTCTCAAACATATATCTTTTTACTTACTCATCTACCTACCCTTAATCTATTAAATGAAACAAGGCGAATTTGGATTGAATTATACTTTTATTCAAATTCTCATACTAATAAAATACATGACAAGTTTTAATGTACAAAGATACCATTCACACGTCTGAGTTCTGGTAATTTCTCAATCACTTCTCCACACACATCTTAATTGTGAGAAGTAATCATTTCAAGAAACAGAATTACAAATCGCATGAGATTATTAAATATGAGTTTTTTCATTGCCTTATTTTTTAAACTTGCAGAATTTTTTTGTATATAAGATTTTACACTTTTTACACAAGGCGATTTCAGATTGCACCAAACACCTTCAGCGATGGTTTCAATGATGACATCCTTTGTGCGTTGAAACGGCATAAGACTCTGCTCCAGAAGATACCGGTCGATACAAACACTGACTTCCTGGAGAACAGCAAACGTTGTTTCTTGTAGTACAAACGGATAATATTCTCGCGTATCTTGAATTTGCTCCAAATCCACTATATAATTTCCAAAAGATGTAGTCATATGTATATGGAAATTTCCACAGTCGATGCATTCCTGCTTCTCTTGGCCATCAAAGAACAGTGAAATGAGTTTGAAGTAACTTTTAAATAATTTCCAGTCTTCAGGATTCAGGGTTATACTTGCACATATATGACTGGCTAACAGTTTCACAGATGAGACGAGATTTCCGTCTTTTTTAAAATCAGCACCAATGATAATTTGCTTCGTGAATGATGAATTCGTATTGTATGTAGTTTCATGTAACATTTGATTTCGAGGCGTATGAGGCATGATGATGATGTTGATTGCTTTCAGATACTGAGTGATAGTTGAAGACTTTTAACTTTATATATTTTTCTTTACCAATTCGACGGAATTGTAGCATCCACCCAAATACCGCATGCAGATATCACCATCTTCACCAGACTTTTACATTTCCAACAGCAGATTTTCATCTTCACTCAGCAGATTGGTCATCCTCCCTGTTAGAAAAACGGTGAATTTGTCTTCTACCGTGACAATGAATCGCACTCCAAACTGTGTTGTGACTTTCCTGATGCTTGTAATTTCATAGTCTTTGTTCAGATCTAGGTCCTTGAGCTTCTTCGTTGGAAGGAAATTGTTATTGATGGCAATTTCATTTAGTTTGGAGAAATCCATTTTTTTCACCGTTTCACTTTTTGCAATATTCAAAGTACTAAAGTTTCTCGATAAAGATTGTGAATCTATTCGCACTTGTATGACTTGTTTTAGTTCTCAAATTCTCTGTAAAAATACGTTTAAACGATTTTTCAGCTCTTGTCGCTTTTCTTCTTCACAATCTGACATTTGACAATAAACTGATGAAAGAGAAGATCTGGCCTCCTTTTATAGGCGCTTACTCCCTCTACCAAATTTCAGAAGACTTTTGCATTATATGATGCAAAAATGTTCTAGAACGTTCTACACTGTAATCGACACGTTCGGGATATAATTATTACAACGCAAAATGTGATGCATCATTACAATGCCCTTGAAGCTGCTGATGGAAGAAATACTTTCCGGAAATTGCGTAGTATATTTTTGATGATGCCATCAAGAATATTCTAGAACGTTTTATCTGTAAGAAAGCAATGAATCATCCTTGTTTTTCTCGTTATAACCTTGAAAGTATTGCCAGAACGTTCTACATTATAATCGACACGTTCGGAATATATATTTTTGCAGCGCAAAATCTAATGTGTCAATACAATAACCTTGGAAGGTGTTGACAAAAGAAATTCTTTCCAGAAAGGAATAAATCATCCTTGTTTTTCTCGTAATAAACTTGAACGTGTCTTGACATGAATTCGGCTTGTACAATTGCGCAACATTCTGTGACGTCATCATGAGCTTCGAGAATGTTCCAGAAGCTTAGCACGGTGAATCTGGTAATACACTGGAAATTTGTTTGCAGCTCGCGCCTCATATGGCTGAGGATTATTATTATTATTATTACTATGAAGGTTAATATTGTCAAAAATTGTCAACGGCGATACCACGCTGAAAACACCATTTCCTTTTAGATCACTGAAGTTAAGCAGTGTTGGGCGCGGTTAGTACTTGGATGGGTGACCGTTCGGGGAATACTGCGTGTTGTTGACCCGTCGTGGGTGTAGTGGACCCACACTGGTAGTATTTATCCACCTAGAAACACTACCCGAATCGGGTAGTGAGGCAATGAACTTTCGAGTTCGAAATGCTAATCAATTTTTTTATGAAGGTTAATAGCCAACGGCGATACCACGCTGAAAACACCAGTTCCCGTAAGATCACTGAAGTTAAGCAGCGTTGGGCGCGGTTAGTACTTGGATGGGTGACCGTTCGGGAATACTGCGTGGTGTTGGCCTGTCGTGGGTGTGGTGGACCCACACTGGCAGTATTTTATCCACCTAGAAACACTACCCGAATCGGGTAGTGAGGCAATGAATTTTCGAGTTCGAACTGCTAATCAATTTTTTTTATGGAGGTTAATAACTAAGCAGAAAACGTTTTTGCGATGTAACTTCAAGGGCGAATGAAAAAAAAATTTAACCTTGAAGCTATTTTACGTAAAATTCAAAATGCGTTTCATATTCATGAATTCGGCTCGTACAATTCTCAAAATGGAGTAGCTACCAGATGCAACCTGATCCGTGACAATAAATCAATTTCATATAGATGAAAACAGGATGTCACATAAAATTTCACATACATACACACTTGCATATTTGCGCCTGAAATATGACTGTTTTATCTGTAAGGAAGCAATAGATCATTCTTGAACCTGTTCACATCAATTCGGCTCTGACGATTGCGCAATATTCTGTGACGTCATCATGAACTTCTAGAATTTTCCAAAAGCTCCAGGATCCCTCGACAATGTTCTAGAAGCTAAGCAACACAGCGTCCATGTCAGCCTCTCACGGATACACACGGACACACACACACACACAGACACTCACTAATACTAACTGATCCAGAACTCCCCCTGTATATCTACTGTCATCACTTTGCAAAATGTTATTACCTCTATATCTTGGATAATTTTCAAGATATGCAGAAAATTTTTATGGCGCATATGGGCGCATTTGAAACCCCATATGGAAGTCCCTTCATCACTGCGGATTAGAAACTTTTTATTTTGTTGATCATCACTTTGCAAAATGTTATGACCTCCATGTCTTGGGCAATTTTTAAGATATGCAAAAAATTTTTATGGCGCATATGAGCGCATTTGAACTTCCATATGGAAGTCCCTTCATCACTGCTGATTACAAACTTTTTATTTTGTTGGTCATCACTTTGCAAAATGTTATGACCTTCATATCTTGGGCAATTTTTAAGATATGCACACAATTGTGATGGCGCATATGAGCGCATTCAAACCCTCATATGGAAGTCCCTTCATCACTGCTGATAAGAAACTTTTTTATTTTGTTGGTCATCACTTTGCAAAATGTTATGACTTCCATGTCTTGGGCAATTTTTAAGATATGCAGATAATTTGTATGGCGCATATGAGCGCATTCTAAACCCTATACGAGACTCCCGTCATCACTGCGGATAAAAAATTTTTATTTTGTGGGTCATCCATTTGCGAAATGTTATGCCCTCCATATCTTGGGCAATTTTCGAGATATGCAAAAAATTTGCATGGCGTATGTGGGCGCATTTAAAACTCTATACGAAAGTCTCTTCATCACTGCGGATTGAAAACTTCTTATTTTGTCGGTCATCACTTGGTCGTCGCTACTTAATGTTAAATTTTAGATCACTGTCAAAGATTTAACACCTGCGTCCTACTGGCCTTCCCCAAAAATGTCTGTCTTTGTTAATTGGCTAGCGCAAAATTTTTTAATGGTGGTGCATTTGAGCGCATTTGAAGTTATGACGGATAGCTATGATTAATTTGAAGAAATGTTATTATTTTAGAAAAATCGCGTTGCCAATGGGATGTACATACTATATACCAATTATGAAATCAACCAGATACTTATCAAAGATAAGTTGTGATACCCTCGTTGCCTATAACCAAAGGTATTCTGAGGAAGATGCCATATATACAAAATATGTGCATAATGTTTCTTATGTACCAATGAGTTCGTTTGTGATAATCTTATGCTGAATTTTCTGTTTCAAAATTTGTTTAGTTATGTATCTTATTTTCAGATCACTTTTGATATATTATTTGTGTATTCCTTTCTGAATAATTAATAATGATTTTTGGAGCGATTCCTTATATTTTGTGTTTTTCATCAGATCTGAAAAAAAATTCTTAGCAACATGTGCATTTTATGATGTTTTGGGTAAGTTCGAGAAGTTCGTTGAAAACTAAGTATACAGTCCAGAAGTCCTGTGGCAAACGGAAAGCTATATAATTAAAAAGGATCTTTTCTCTCTCTCACTCGTTATCTTCACCACGTAATTTTTGTTAGTGACATTTTCATTCAAAATCATTATTCTTTTTTAATATGAATTAAAACAAAATTTCCACAATTTTTCGTGACTGTGTTCTTTCAACAGCATTTCAATTAATGTCGGGATGTAATAAGTGAATAATATTTTGATCGTACTACTTACACACACCATACACAGGAAGTTAATTATTATCATTTTTCTTCTTTTTTAATTTCGAATAATTCTTTGAATTTTGATTCCTTTTTTAATTTTATTATAAATGATAATTTTTGTATATCTTAATCAATCTTTTACTAATGAATGCAAAATTAGAGTAAGTAATCTTTTTTAAAAAGTGATATGTGCTATGTTTATATGTGTATGTGAGTGTACACGTATAGTTATTATTTTTGCTTGCAGATATTACGTTCTGATTTTTTCAATTAGCATAAGAATATATTTACCATACCTTGTACTTTCCTATAAATAATCCCTGATGAGGGGGTCTAAATTGATCCCGAAACATGTTGGTTCCCTTGTAGTATAAAAAAGACGGATAAAGGAAAAATTGTGAGGTCGGTTTTGGTTGACTTTTTCTCCTTTCCTCCCCCTTTTTTCATTTGTTTATTTTTGTCTCTAATGAGCCGAAAAGTGAGGTAGTTTAGAAGTCTGTTTTTTATTTTCGTATCTGTTTCATGCTCATTTTGCATAAAATTGTTCATGATAAAATAGATTTCTGCTCGGTCTGAATTTAAAATAAATATGTTTTTATTGGCCAATTTCAGCACTTTTTATTTTTACCCCTAACAGTTAGGCAACTCCCCATTTTTTAGCTGCGCAAAATATTTTTGCGTGGCCCTATTTCATAATCCGCTATATTTTTTCTTTTCTTTATAGTTTTTTATTTTTTTTGCGTTTCTTCTTGTTTTATTTTTCCTCACCTTCCCCAATTTCCAGTTGGAATGTTTTTTGGGTTATGAAAGTAATAATCATGATGATAATAGTTCAATATTATAATATTATTAATAATGCTGATAATTATTAATTAATCGACAATAACCTCAATTTCAGGTGTGCAGACTTTTTTTTTATATGATGCAGCAAACAGGAGATATTGGTAAGAACACAGATTTTGAGCGCCATTTTTTTTATCAGGATATCGAGAAGTATTATAATACTAATTTTTATACGTTCAGCATTTTTTTCCAGGTAACTGCCTTGTTAACGCCCTGTTGCCTGCCCTATATTGGAAATACCATCATCTGCAACAGGTACTTTGTCCCATATTTTCAGAATTTTTTTTCTGTTGAGATTTATACTATAATCTGTACAAAAATCGAGTTACCTTAATTTTTTGGACAGATAGAAATCCAATGTCGGTGCATTGTTTCTTCTCTTGATCTTCAAAGTACAAAGAAATGAAGCTGAAATAACTTTTGAGTAATTTTCACTCTTCAAGATTCAAGTTTATATTCGTACGAGGATGAACAGCTCGTAGTTTTACTGATGATGCTAACTTTCCATCTTTTTTTAATTCATCACCGACGATAATTTGCTTTTTGAATGATATATTCAGATCGTATGTAGTTGAATGTAACGTTTGATTTCGAGGTGTATAAGGCATGGAAATGTTGATGACACTGAAGGCTTTTAGATGCACTGAGCGATAAATGAAAACTGCACACGTTATATATTTTTCTTCAGAAATTCAATTGAATTGTAGCGGCTAGCCCAATTACGGCACACAGATATCAACATCTTGACAAGATATTTTTATTCCCAACTGCAGATTTTCATCTTCAATCTGCAAATTAGCCATCCTATCTGATAAAAAAACAGTGAATTCATTTTCTACAATGACGAAGAACCGCACTCCAAATTGTGTTGCTGTTCTCTTGATGCTTGTGATTTAATTGTCTTTATTTAGCTTTAGGTCATTGAGCTTCTTTGTTGAAAAAAGTCTTTATTGAGGGCAATTTTTTTTTAATTTGGAGAAATCCATCTTTTTCACTGCTTGCTATCTTCAAGATTCGCAGTTTTAAATTTCCTTATAAGATTTCGAATATCTGATAGAAGATGTATCAGTTCTTTGAGTTCTTAAACATTTTTCAGAAATAGATTTATAGGAATTTTCAGACCGAGAAAACGTTCCACACTTCCTGACATCAAACTACAGACTGATGAATGAAAAGAATGCATGATTAAAATCATAAATTATCTTAAATATGTTTACACAAAATGCTTAATCAAAATGATGAATAACATTGAAGTTGTTTACGGAAACCTGAGATTGAAATTTCGATAACTGTTTGAACCAAACTTGTTACTTGAAAAATCAAAGACAGGTTGGCATACTTATGAAGTAGTTATGAATATAAACTTTGATGTAGTAGATATAGTCTACAGTGATTGGAATGAATCATCTTTATAGAGTAAAAATTGTGTATATGTAAATTAAATGCAACGGCCATACCACGCTGGAAACACCAGTTCTCGTTAGATCACTGAAGTTAAGCCGTGTTGGGCGCGGTTAGTACTCGGATGGGTGACCGTTAGAGAATACTACTGCGTGCTATTGGCGTCGCGGGTGTGGTGAGCCCACACTTATAGTTATTTACTACAAGAAACTATCAACCTAGAAACACTGCCCGAATCGGGTAGTGTCACGCCTACCCTGAAAGGGAAATGGCTTAATAATATATATACATACATACATATATGTCATTATGATGGTCAAGGCGATGGACCGGCGGAATCTCAATACTTTTGGGTAGACGGATCGACTCAATGACGACCTGCTAGAGTGCTATACGATAGTAGTATGGCCCCTGAGCGATAAGGTTACATAGCATGACTGCAGGTTCTGTGGTGCGGAAAACACCCAGAGCTCTCGCACTTTTCGCGTCAACGTCTGCGAAACCATGCCGAAGAACTCCGAAAAAGAGACTATGTAAGCGGAGCGCCTACTCTAGCGCAGCCAGAACAAGCTAGCAACAGAGAAAGAGAGGCGACACTAAGACCAACCGCGAACAGGCATCCAATAGACAAAGAAAGATGCTTCAGGACTCGGAGAAACATCAACATTCAGGTTTGAACTTTGAACTATATATATAGTTCAAAGTTTGTCATAAGGACAACCAACATAGTTAAAAGTTTGTCATAAGGACAACCAATACAGTTAAAAGTTTGTCATAAGGACAACCGCAGGCTTTCGCCGGAAGCGGGTGCTAATCTGAAAAATTGCACCCCCTCCCAGCGAAATCGCGGTAAAATTTCAGCTGTAACCACGTCTCACGACCGTGAGATAGGTGTTTACAGTCTGCGCGAATTCAATACGATGATCCGGCGAAAGTCTCGTGCATCCTGAGGACACCGAGCGACCCAAGGACGAAGGCCTTCTGCATTCTCCCTGCAAGTGTCTCAGCATTTTGTTGACACGCAGGGATGCTTTGCAGGCTATTAACAAGTGAAACCTTGGCACCTCCAAGAGCGCCGATGATCAGAACGATTTGCTTAACAGAATATTCTGGGTATAACCGTCGCAACTCCCTTATAAGGTCTTCATACCTTTCTTTCTTTTCTTTCTCCTTCGCTGTGACATTTTTTCCGCTGGTGCCGAAAATTCGATAACGAACATGGTTCGTTTCTCGAAGTCAAGAAGAACCATGCCAGGCCTCGAGTGCGCAAAAGAAACAATTGTCGAGAATATGAAGTTCCAATATATGCAGGAATTCTCATTTTCGACAATTGACTCTACTTCTCTAGGAGCGTTCAGCGGAGAGGTATTTGGGCTGATGCCGTAAGAGTGACAGAGATGGTAATAAAGCACTCTCAGTGCCGCATTGTGCCTTTGGATGTGGGTTGTTCCCGCATGAGCTGGACAACCACATAGTATGTGTCCTAGATGCTCGGGGTGTTCATGACACGCTCTGCAGCTATCACCGAGAATATCTTGGCTCAAAATGTGGCGATGGTATGGTAGAGTGGAAATGACACCATCTTGACATGCCAAAATGAACTTCTCTGTGCCCGACTTTAATCCGGCTGATCTAAGGAAAGCAAACTTCAGCTCATACGACATCGACTGATCTTCCACATTTCTGTGGAAGATGCCGTGCATCTTCTTGTCGAGGAGCTCATCGCGGAAGTTTTTCTCCTGTGCTTTCTTAGTCCGGGCCTTCAGGAGTGAGTATTCAAGATGGATAAGATTTGATGCATTTTGCTCACCCCTGATATTGAAGTCAAAGCCGAGTGCTTCAGCAGCCTCTTCTGCTGCTTTGTAAAGGAAAGCCCCAATGCCTACTTATTCGTATTTTCTGACCATTTCAAGAAGAGGATCTTGTCCATTTGCGACAATATGTGCTGTACCCAGAATAATCTTGTTGTGAAGACATTCAAGATTCAGTATTCCACGACCACCTTGACGGCGTGAGATGTAAAGTCCTGGAACAGAAGACTTAAGGTGCATGCTTTTGTTCATGTGCATAACCTTTCGGGACCCGATATCGAGGGATCTGAGCTCGTCCATCGACCATGGAACTATTCCAAATAAATAGAGTACTATTGGGACGGCAAGCATGTTCGTTGCAGATACATACTTTGTTCCTCGCCGACAGTTCGGAAGACCATATCTGTCGGAGGAGACGTTTTGTATCTGCATCGGAGAGTATCCTCCATAGATTTTACGTCCTGAATGCGGCTTTGTGGCACGTCAAGGTATGTATAGGTCTCTCCAGCGCAAAGGTGTCGTATAGCGCTTCTGTCAACGTGTTCAGGATCTTCGGGGATGCCGTTAAGTTTTCCTTTCTTCAAATAACCTTGGCGCATTTCTTTACCCCGAACTCCATTCCAATATCTTGAGTGTACTCTTTGACAATTTGTAGAGTTAGATGTAGTTTCTCTTGATTTCTAGCATAGATCTTAAGATCATCCATTTAAAATACATGAGTTACCTTATTCTTCCGATTTCCAGGTTTGCCGCAGAGGTACCCTTCGGAATAGCAAAGTGCGAGAGATAGTAGCAATAATGTGAGGCAAAAGAGGAGAGGGCTCATGGTGTCGCCCTGAAACACACCTCTTTGAAACGTGATACTGATAGTGATCACACGATGTTTTCCAGATAAGATGGTAAATCTGGTTTTCCAAAGCGGCATTAATCTCTCTATGCATCTCACGATGTGTGGATAAACCGTTAAGCTTTCCAACAGACAGATGATAAGTCTATGGGAGGTTGAATCAAAAGCTTTTCGGTAATCTATCCAGGCCATCGATAGAGATCGTTGATAGGATGCTGCGTCTTTACAGACACATCTATCGATGAGAAGGTTCTCCCGACATCCTACTACGCCTTTCTTCGAGCCACGTTGTTAATACATCTCTCGCCACACAAGTTCAATTATCCAAAGAATCCTATCATTTAGGATGGCTGTGAAGATCTTATACAGTGTGTTCAGACAAGTAATTGGCCTGTAATTCTCAGGGTCAGCTAAATCACCCGTCTTGGACAGGAGCACTGAGCGCCCTTCCACCAACCACTCCGGAATAGGCTCTTCCGACTTTAGATATGAGGTGAAAATTCGGGCCAGATGCTGGTGGGTTGAAGGAAACTTTTTCCACCAGAAGGTCTTGATACCATCTGGTCCCGGAGTGGGAAAGTTCTTCATGCCTCTAAATAAGTTTTTCACCTCCTCGGTAGTGATAGGTGACCATTCTTGCTCAGGTGTTATGAGGGCATTGCACAGCTCGTTAAAGCTATTTATGTTCTTTGAGTCTTCTTGAAGTGGATGCTGGACCTCGTGGACTTCTCTCCAAAATGCTTCGACCTCCTCTGGTTTGGGCGGACGGTCGACAGTAATTGGAGGGTCTTGGAAGAGTTTATTTGGATCAGATGAAAATTGTTGATTTTCTCTGACCCACCTCTCTCTCTGCTCTAGACTTCTCCTAGCGTTAGATAGTATTCGTATTCTGTCAACAATATGCTGTCTGATGGTTATTAGCTTTGATTTGTTGATTGTGTGATGACGGATCCGCAGTTCGCGCGCGAACCGTCAAACCTTGGCAGTGAAATTACCAACGTCGACATTTCGATATTCCTGGCATTGATGAGACATGACAAGCTGATCTGGTTAAAATGCAACCATACGAGAGAGGGAACAAAGGATACAAGTATATCTTAACGGTAATTGACATATTTTCAAAATTTGCTTGGGCTGTTCCCGTTAAGTCCATGAAGGGCGAAGATGTATCTGCAGCCATGAAAGCTGTACTTGATAAAGGGTGTATACTAGGGTGGTTCAAAAATGCATTGCAAAAATTTTTTTGATGCTAGATGCAAACGATCCCCCCAAAAAGTGTCGAAATCCAAAAAAAGAAAGGTCCTATTTTTTCTTTTTTCAAAATTTTGATTTTATATGGTGCCTGTTGGGACTTGAAATTTGCATGGGAAAAAGTCACTTTTTGGTATTTTTCGAATAATTGTTCAGGGTTAGGGAAAAGTTGACATTAAAGTTATAAGGCTTGTAGAGTACTTTCCAACGAAGAATTTGACGTATTATACATATGGATTTGACGCCCCTAACACACCCCCACGATGCCCTGAAAACTACCCTTGAATCGAAAAATGTACATTCTTCAGGAAATTGACTCTTTTAAGCATTTTATTCTCCTTTTTTCCGAAAATCATTACTATAGGTCTATTGGAATGTTTAAAAATGTTTTTTAGTTCATTTTCATTCATTTAAATAAATTCTATTTGTTTAAATATTATGTTCTTCTATAAAATTCGTTTTAAATCTGTTCTCTGAGATCGGAATGGCAGTTTATTATCTGAAAGTAACTTTATTTATTTCTTTATTTATTTATTAATTTCTTCCTATTGTTTAAAAAATTAATTATTATTATAAATTTTCTACTTTTTTGCAATTTATGGTAAAAAAGTCAGCTTTTCTTGTGATAAACCTACATATTTTAATTTCAAGGTATCCTCTATACATTATCTAATAAATCCTAAATTATTTAAACAAATTTAATTTGTTTAAACAATTTTTTATTCTTCAATTCGCCTAAAATTCTGGTCTTCATAGTAAACATATATATTTTAATTTTGAGGTATCTTCTCTACATTATCTAATAAATGCTAAATTGTTTAAACAAATTTAATTTGTTCAAAAAATTTTAATTTGTTTCTTGTAATAAATCTATATATTTGAATTTCAAGGTATCTTCTCTACATTATTGAATAAATTCTAAATTGTTTAAACAAATTAAATTTGTTTAAACAAATCAGGATTTATTAGATAATGTATAGAGGATACCTTGAAATTAAAATATATAGGTTTATCACAAGAAAAGCTGACTTTTTTACCATAAATTGCAAAAAAGTAGAAAATTAATTATAATTAATTGTTTAAACAATAGAAGAAAATCAATAAATAAATAAAGAAATAAATGAAGTTACTTTCAGATAATAAACTGCCATTTCGATCTCAGAGAACAGATTTAAAACGAATTTTATAGAAGAACATATTATTTAAACAAATAGAATTTATTTAAATGAATGAAAATTAACTAAAAAACATTTTTAAGCATTCCAATAGACCTATAGTAATGATTTTTGGAAAAAAGGAGAATAAACTGCTTAAAAGAGTCAATTTCCTGAAGGATGTACATTTTTCGATTTAAGGATAATTTTCAGGGCATCGTGGGGGTGTATTAGGGGCGTCAAATCCATATGTATGATAGGGCAAATTCTTCGTTGGAAAGTACTCTACAAGCCTTATAACTTTAATGTCAACTTTTCCCTAACCCTGAACAATCATTCGAAAAATACCAAAGAGTGACTTTTTCCCATGCATTTTCCCATGCAAATTTCAAGTCCCAACAGGCACCATATAAAATCAAAATTTTGAAAAAAGAAAAAATAGGACCTTTTTTTTTTTGGCTTTCGAAACTTTTTGGGGGGATCGTTTGCATTTATTTAGAAGTCGCCATAATTTACCTTGCATTTTGAGAATCTTATAAAGCGATATAAGATAAATTTATACTCGACATTTAATTATTTAAAAGCATCAATTTGCGAGCGATTTAATCGTACCTTAAAAAGCAAAATGTGGAAGAAAGTTTTCTTGCAGGTAATTATATTTTGGATATTTATATATATTGGATATTTTTTGAAATAATTACATTCGACACCACAAGCGTGCTAACCCACGTACCCCCTAACTCAACTAACCCCTAGAAACGAATCCTACCAAACCATAAGCAGGCTAACCCACCTACGCCTGGGAACAGCGAGTTTAGTCGCCTATTTTTTCGAAATAATTACATTCCACACCACAAGCGTGCTAACCTACGTCCTTTGAACTTAGGGGTAGTTTCTTTCAACTCTTTAGGGGTAGCTTATTGGTATTAAGTTTAACTCTGGATACTTACCGTCCAGCGCCGATTTTCATGAAATTTGGCGCAAAGGTAGAGTTTAAAAAAAAGGGGTAGAGTTTCGACTAAACTCGTTGTTCCCATAGTAGGTGGGTTAGCCTGCCTGTGGTTTGGTAGGATTCGTTTCTAGGTGTTAGGTGAGTTAGAAGGTACGTGGGTTAGCACGCTTGTGTTGTCGAATGTAATTATTTCAAAAAATAGGCAAGTAAACTCGCTGTTCCCAGGAGTAGGTGGGTTAGCCTGCCTGTGGTTTGGTAGGATTCGTTTCTAGGTGTCAGGTGAGTTAGGGAGTACGTGGGTTAGCACGCTTGTGGTGTCGAATGTGATTATTTCAAAAAAATAGGCGACTAAAGTCGCTGTTCCCTAGGGTAGGTGGGTTAGCCTGCTTGTAGTTTGGTAGCGGTGGTTTTTAGGGGTTAACTGGGTTAGGGGGTAGGTGGGTAGGCGGGAAGGGGTGTTTCAAATCAATTTTATGTGCCATAAACTTGAACATTCATATAATTCGATTGATTAAGATGCAACAACTATGCTCGTTGCTTAATCTCATTTTCACCCCATTCCAGTGGTGTTTTTTGGCTCTAGCTAAAAATTTTGGGGGTATATGAATTTTTTTGACCTCGGATTTGGATTCAGTGATACAAAATACATAGAGATACATTGGTCTGGTTCAGGGATATGAAATTTAATTTTTGTTTGTCGGGATGTGTTATTAGAACCACTGAGTCACTACAGCACGCCTAGTAGCGCTGTGGCCTGTTGGCGCAGGGCACCCGCGCTCTTATGAACTTCTATAACTCAACCAATACTTTCCATCTCATTTTCATTATGGAATATTTTTCAAGAAAAAAATCAAGCTTTTTTTCTAGCATAATTGAAAAAATATCCAAAATGCCGCATTGAGAGAAAATCTCAGAAATGTTTTTAAAATAAAAAATCAAGGTGAAATAATGTTGTTATCGTTTAATAATTATTTTGATTGTAAACCTTGTTAAAATACCTTTTCAAAACCCTTATACAAAAGTAAAATTGGATAACTGTATCAGGAGTTATGTGCAATTGAAGGTTAGCAGTTGGGTTGAATCGTTGAAAATTCGGGCCCATGTATCTTGACAACCCGTTGTACTAGATGCACCCCCCACACATAATTTAAAGAGGTCCAATAGCACTACAATCTGGCGGATTTTGAATTAGATAGGCGACAACAAAATTTTAGGCGGGGACACTTGGGAAATTTCACCCCATAGGCTTGTTGCTCCTTGTCTCCTTGTCTTCGAGTTTTCCGTTCCATCAGTATGTATCCTCAGCCTTTCGAACTCTTGTGTGTCGACAATTACTTTCATAACTAGATTTGATGGACTCCGTGAAAATCATGGCTGCCATATCCAGGGTCTCGACTTCTCTAATTGATCTGGGCACCTCCGAGAGTACACTCCCTAGTTCCGTGGAAAACTAGACCCAATCCGTTCGTCTTGGATTTCTGGCCCACTTAGGGCCCACTGCTACGAAGGATTTCAACTCGAATTCTATCTGTGCGTGATCTGGGAGAGTGGGTTCGCCTTAGACTTCCAACTTCTTGACATTGTCTCTAAAACTAGCGGTACAGAGAGGGAGTATTCCGAAAAATCATTACCTCTTGAATTGATGTCCGTGCTGCCCCACAAAGTATGGTGGGAATTAGCATCGCAGAAATCCACCAGTGTACGTAACTCCATTGGTAGGTTGGTATCGCTGTCATATGGAAAGTAGGTCGATCCCATGACTAGCTTCCCTATGCCTTTGAGATCTAAGGCTATCACGATAAGTTCTCTCGAACATAGCTCTAGCAGCGGAACAACGTTGACTCCCATCGCTAGTATTCAGGCCCTTAGTTCGCCGCATTGGAGTCCCTGTGACATTCCCCCTTCCCACTAATCCCTTTATAGTATCTCGCGCTAACCAAGGTTTCTGGATCAGCGAGATACCTCTGTGTCTTCTTGTGTCCCGCCAGGCTTCTTGTGTCCCTGGCCGGCAACCCTAAAGTTGACTTGTCCAAGGTTGTAGAAGGGCCTGTTGTTGAGGACTGCAAGAGCCCTCGCCTGGGACTCAGAAATTTGGACAACTAGGAGGTCCTAGGTACCTCCCGCTATGTCTTCTTCCTGAGTTATATCGTGCCTGACGATTCGCCAGGACACTGCCCTTAGTGAAGCGTTGAATTCTTCAAACCGCTGAAGGACCACAGACGGGTCTTCCATCTCACCTGGGAACCACGCTGTAGCCCTCATTATATTTCGGAGCAATTCAATCCCACCTACTTTTAAGTCTGCGCCTTCCCAGGCCCTTGCCTCGGCTGCCGTATTATGTAGCTTCAGCCGCTTTGAGAACAGCTCAAACTGCTCTGCAGTGAGCAGTGAATCTGGATAGCTCGTGTTCGCGGGCTGCTGAGCTGTCTTGTGCCTCTTCATAGGCGTGCCCCCCCCCCCCCTTCGCGTGGAGGTGTTCTCTGAGCCCCCTCCTCTCTTCTGGGCCTCGGTACTGGTTGTCGGCGTTGTGGTTGCCGATGTTCCAGCCCTCGCAGCTGCTCTACTGGCCTGCTGCACTTGCCTCCTCATTTTCCTCTCCAGGAAACAGTTGATGCCTTTGTTCTTTTTGGGGGACTTATTGGCCACTTCTGTTTCCATAGCCTTATTTAGGGGGGCCGTCAATTCCTCAACCCCCGAGAGAACTGGGGTACAGCCGCCACCTGATTTTGACCAGCCGGAGAGACAGATTGGGGAACAGGGTCACGTAAGACTCGTTAGAGCCCAATCCTTTTCCCTCCTCCGCCACCTCGTTTCCTCCTTCTTCCTTCTTCCTTCGATTTTTGTTTTATTTTTGCGTGTTCGTCGTGCGGTGTCCCCGAGAGGCCGTTAGGACACCTTTGTACCTCCAGGTGCGAAAGTGGTACGATCGAAGTGGTACGGGTACGATCACTCTACACCGATAACTTAAGGGAAAGTCACATTGAGTAAGACACTCAATAAATACCCGTTCGTAGGCCACCATACCAACGGAAGGCTGTTTCTTGGTCACTGTGCCGGTCATAAGTCATTTCCGTCTGGATTTCCAAACTGAATATCGGTTCAGGAGGGACCTCAAACCAGGCATCCAGAAAGCCCGTTTATAGGGATCCTTTCATCTCACTCAGGAGAGCACATTTATAGGAATCCTTTCATCTTACATAGGACAGCCCGTTTAAAGGGATCCTTTCATCTCACTTTGGAGAGCCCATTTATAGGGATCCTTTTATCCATATCTATACACATGCAGGCCGAGGTTGGTTGGACCCCCTTGACTTCTGAAGTGCTTAGCTGTCACTGGAATTTCAGATCACCATTCATTGATTAGACTGACTTTTGAATAAGAACATGGGTTTTTTAATAGGCAACCCGGGTAAAACAATTTTCGTATGGGATTGATCTAGGAAAACATCTGTGAAATCGTATGGAGTGATCTCTCAGATAATATAGTAAAAGTATGGCATTTGAGACGATCCCATACTTCATGTATATTTAAATGAAGTATAGTGGATGTATATCTCAAATATAGCTAAAGTATAACAATGTATAGTTGCAGTATAGGGGAAGTATTTTTCAAGTATATCTGAGAAGTATAGCTGCAGTATAGATAAAGTATACCTGATGTACAGTCAAAATATGGCTGAAGTATATCTTTTAAGTATAGCTCAAGTATGTAGATTATGTCTAAAGTATATGGAAAGTATGGCTATAGTAGGTATAGCCATATATCATGATTTTCATAATGTCAAAGAATATTGTTTGAAAATTCTAAAATAAGTAAAATGCAAATATGTAAAATGTTAATTGTAACATTAATTGTTTCACTTTATGAAATTTAACACTAAACATTTCACCTAAGTAAAAATTTTATTGAACCTTTTTATGCTATTGATATTATGTTTAGGAATCCAAGCTTCTGGATCTCTTACCAATATATATAACATAACAGTCACATAAGTAGTCCATTGTATATCCGTTGCATATATATACTCACGAACAATATTCAAAATATAGTTGACTCATGAAATCACTTGAATCGCGAACTTTTAAAATTTCTGGACGAGCTGTCATTTATGATATATTATGTTTTATCACGTTGCTAAGGTATATTTAAAGAACAAATGAGTTCAATTCTATGTCCGATATTTTTGCCATACTTAAGTATAAATGAAATATAATCTGTACTTCAGCTATACTTAAGTATAGATGAAGTATATCCCATACTTCAAATATACTTCAGCTATACTTTACCTATACTTCAGCCATACCTCAGCTATTCTTTAGATATACTTTATCTATGAAGTACGGGATCGTCTCATTTACCATACATTTTTTATACTTTGGAAAGTCAATGATTAATCACTCCCATACCTATGATTTTTACTCGGGAACGTATTTTTTGCTGAGACCTATTCAGCCATGATTATGAATGGGTATTATCTGATTCAGGAACAATAGTTCCGATAGAAAATAATTACTATGAAGTAACATGTTTTTCATTATATTGTTTAAATTATTTACTGAAAAATAGGTCAATTGACAACTCTTAAGCAAATCATGGCGAACATAGTCTACTTTCATTTGTAGACTATACATTTTCAGGCATTTTAATTGATTTTGTTGAACATTTTTCTTTATATATGTATTTGCATCACACCACATCTAAATGCTGAAAATGTTCACTCTAATATTAGATCTTTAGTATTTCTGTAGCAACAAAGTAAAATACAACTTAATAAAGTTGATTACATATTTGATTCTCAGCTTAAGAAAACAAATTTTGATTGCGGGGTTTGTTTCTGGCACTGGCACTCCATGTAGTAATAAGAAGTGAATGGCACTGCCGCTTCAAGTGTGGATCTTATAATACCTGCACAGGATAATTTATTGAAATTATTGTAAAAAGAGAATTACAGCTTTATAATTATTGAATTTCGAAATATATTGTTGAGCTTACTTACACTTGGTAGATTCACATTCATTCAAATTTCCTATTTGTGCATCGTTTTCTTACCATTGGGTGTGATCTGTTAAGACCTCCATTTCATATTGAATTTAAACACATTCATGCACATAATAATGAATCGTAGATTGCCTATAGGAATTATTTCAGGTTAGTCTGTCTTATTGAACTCTATTAACTCAGAATTTTAACGAAGTCGCAATGGCAGATTCGAGGCACCGCGCTCAGGTGCTTCAAACCGACTCGCTTTCTATTGGTTCTTGTTTTTGGTAGTGTTGTGGCAAAAGCATATGCTTTACCAAAAATTCATATATCAGGTCGGATCTCCTACGTATAATCTGTCAAAGTATTCATCCAATATTTTAGAACCAATTTTTGGGAACACAAACGCACTTGTAAAATATACTTGGAATTTCAAAGATAATTTAAAGAACATTATACCGTTACCATTAAGCCATTTCCCTTTCGGGGTAGGCCTGACACTACCCGATTCGGGTAGTGTTTCTAGGTGGATAGTTTCTTGTAGTAAAGAACTACAAGTGTGGGCTCACCACACCCACGACGCCAACAGCACACAGTAGTATTATTCCCGAATGGTCACCCATCCAAGTACTAACCGCGCCCAACACTGCTCAATTTCAGTGATCTAACAAGAACTGGTTTTTTCAGCGTGGTATGTCCGTTGGCATTAAAGTACAAATAAAGTACAAATACATTAAAGTACCAAAAACTCAATCTTTAGTTCCACTTGATGTAGTGTCAAAGTTTGATAATATTCCTACTATCCTATTGCTTCAAAATTGTTTTTTGAAGATCTAAAAAAACAGAGCGCTAGCCAAACTAGATTCTAAACTTATCTCGATCCACATTTACTTTGATTTTTATACTTGAAAACGATGGCGATACAAGGTAAGGTTATCAAGCACAGTGTAAATTTCAAGTTAATTGCACCAGAGTAGTAAGGGGTAACTATGGCTCGCCGGCGTCCTATGGCCACCCATCGATGTTTGCCTAGACGCCTGGTGCCTATCCCGTCTCCTCGGCTGTCTGGGCCTTATCTCGCTAGACGCATGCGTTTGTTTAAAGTCTAATAATAGAAGTTGAAAAGGGGCGACGAAAGGAATTTTTAGGAAATGTGTGTTGATGAAAGGATTGATGCATTTTTAAAGATCTGTATCACGAAATATTCTAAAGTTAGAGTTACGGCTTTGCAGTTCTAAGCTCGAAATGGCTCGAATTTGATATAGGGCTTGAATTTGAGCCACCTGGATTTCTGGAGAACTAAGACATGTACTAGGTTGGTAACAGTAAAATCAGAACGCACTTAAGTGTAGTGGAAAATAGTGACAGTTTCACTGTTTCATTCGCATCACAAAAAGTGTGAGACAGAAAAATAAAAAATCGGATATCCTGAGTTCATTCCAGGGAAGTCTTAAATGTCTATTCATTATTTCGGAAATGTAGTTTTTCCAATAAATGTTATATGCAGTATTGAAGTAGGGTTAGTAGAATAGTATTGCTTAGTAGATATGGACATGCTTCTGCTTAGGGGTTATGCTTTTTAAACATGAACATTTTGTACCGGGTGGCTCTAATTTGATATACCATGGGTGGCTCGAATTTAATATACCAGAAAATCACATTTAGACATTATTCAGCTTCTTGAATGTTAAAAAAATTGGTTCATGTATTCATGCACGCATGTGTGTGTATGTCTTTGCTCCCGTGTGGAAATAATTCATGGCGCTAGGCCGTTCCAGTCTAGACCGCCACGAGTCTATACTGGCGCTATCTCGTGTAACTGTGCTGGGGCGGTGCGCAAATGTAACGCTCCAATCGACCAGCCGCTATCTAAGCCGGCTGCACTGACGCGTTCTAGCGAATCTAGCCAAATCTAGCAGACCTGGATGCAACCTAGATTGTAAATTTAATATTTCTTTTTAATGATTATACAATTTCTGACAAAATGTCACTGTGAGCTGTATTGAGAATATAAATAAATTCCAGATTTATGAAAAAATTGGAATATAGCTCATATGAGATTTTGTGACAGAAATTAATTACCTTAAAAATCTATAAATAAATTTGCTTATTGTCACTTAACAGATTTATTCAAGCATTCCGGCATTCTGATCAATAACTATAACAGTTACGTCTTCCAATTTAATTTTTTTAGATCTCAACGCTCGATACCCGTCCCAATCAACAGCTTTTGTTAAAACTGGTCCCAAGGCGTAATGAAATTCTCTCTCCGTTAGTCGGAGCAAAATTTTCAACGCTTCCACCTGCATGATGAAAATGATTTGATTACAGAGAAAAGGTCAATTTCAAAAATAGTATAGAACTTCGTAGAATTAATCTACGAAGATTCCTGAAATGCCAAAATATTTCGTTGGCCAGCAAGTATGGGAATAAATAATTAATTAAAACTAAAAAACTGCACGTTTAATAGGGCGGAGTGAAACTCCTAAAATTAAATAAATTCATTCGGTCCAGTGTAAACAACTTTTGGGTTGGCGTCCGAAAAAAGTTCGAAACAAATTGAAAATCGTTTAATATTTTCTGTTCGGGTTTTGGATTTAAAAATTGAAAAAGAATATATACATTTTTTTAAATGACGGCGAAATACTTCCCATAAAAAAATAACACTACCATGTTTCTTTGGATCAAGCTGAAGAAATTTCAGATTCCAGATTAACAACTTTTTCAAAAAAAAGTGCACTTAACTCAATCAAATAACGTGCTTTTGATAATTTTAGAAAACATTGATCATTCAAAAGAAAATTAGATCATTACTGGGTCGTAAGCTGATCAACTTTTTGGCAATCACATTTATCGGATGCCAACCCACAAGATTTTTTTTTACTGGACCGGAACGATTCGATTAATTTCAGCATTTTCACTCACCTCTAACCTCTAATGTTTAATTTAAACGAAAGATGATTAGACATATAAGACAAATTCTGGTCAACGGTTTAAAATGTTTTGGATACAGTTATAACAAAAAACTGGTACTTTGAATGAAATATCTTACCAAAAAGTGTTCTAACCATATAAATCCTGGTTATTACCGTCATCTAATGATAAGTTTTCAGTGGATGAGCTGGATTCTCTGGAACTGAGACGATTTGCAGCCTTAGAAAGGTCTCTAAATTTTCTCACGCGGTTTCTTCCTTGGAGTCGTTTTCTTTTTCTCCCGTCCATTAAATTTTAACTGCCAACAATGAAAAGAATATTTGACTCTTAAGCACTAATAGAACAATTTTCAGATATGTAATATTTTATTATATTTCGCACTTATAATATGAATATTGCGGTTACAGTGTTACAATAAATCTTTAAAGTTTTCGTAGAATTTGTATGATAAATTAGAGTAAATAATTATAAATTATAAACAAGAACGACTTTTTACCGAAAATATATCAGTGTATCAGTTTATTATATACTAATAATGAAATCCTTGATATTTTTCAAGGATGATACTTAAGGTTAGGAAATACAAGATTGCAATGTACGTGAGTGCTATATGTATATATAGATATATGTAATAAGAACGAGAAAGTTACTTACTCAAATTCAAACTTTGACTATTATTTCAATATTTCGCCAATACGCAATGTAGTGTCAGACCAATTCTACAGTGTCAGCAAAAGCAGCAAGCCCAGCTAGAAAAAATTTTCTTACGCCAACATTAACAACGGGCGCAGTACTGCGCCTTTAATGGCAATCCGACAATTGGCTAGCCCGTACAGGCGTAGTACAGTCTACAATGCTAGACAAGTGCTGGACCAGTACTGAAAAACCAGCACTGGCAGTCAAGCGTTGAAACGTTACTGGCATAACTCTGGCACAGTACAAATGTACTTCTTAATGGCTAGCTACATATTG
>CAKNXH010028773.1:0-10250 GCA_932178445.1 Andricus quercusramuli | reverse complement strand
AGTAATCGTGCCGCTTTCTTCGTTTATCTTTGCCTGTCCATCAGTTTCAGTACAAGGACTATATCCATATATTCCAGCAAGAACATCACTTCTCTTCAATATTGCAAAGACGTCACCATCGAATGATGACGAAACAATTTGTTCTTGGATTGGAATGAGCCTATAGCGATGCCGCCCTGCAAGTATCCTTACTGGTTTATCCGCAGGAAGAGTGTATCTTTGATGTTTAAAAAGTCGGTATGGATTTTCTCTGTAAAAAAGCCGAATAAATTGAAGTTGTTCGAGTCCATATCCACGTACTTGAGAAAGTGGAATGACAGATTGCAACCTGAACCTGACAGCAAGACGAGGCTCAGCAGGAGACGGAGATCTAGAATTAGCAAATAAGAATCTCATGAGTTCTATTTTTTGATGTCGCAAAAGAAACACTAAAGTGAGAATTCAATTTAAAAACTGACTATATTGATTTTATAATGAAACAGTGACTAAAAAGGGAATTTAGAGAAAAAGTGAAGATGATCAGTTCTACTCTGAAATGATATTGGGTTAGGCGAATATGGCCTACTGGAACTTCCTCAATTTCATTCTGGGTCAACGGGGTAATCCTGCCGCTCTCAACGTTTATTTTTGCCCGTCCAACGAATCTTGATGATACAATTTGTTTTTGTGTTGGCACTGGTGATTAGACATTACGTCCTGCGAATACAGTAATTTTTTATTTGTAGGGAAAGTGTATCTTCGCAATTCGAACTACCGTTGTGGGTTTCTAGCAAAAGTTAGAAGAATGAATTGAAGTTGGTCAAGTCCATATCCATTCCCGTCAGAACAAGAAAGTCTGGTAAGTGGATCTACATAGCTGATAGAAAGAGACCGGGACCTTGTACGTTTATAAGTTTTGGCAGGAGAAGGAAACCTGAACGGAGACTGAGGTCTGGCAGGAGAAGTAGAAGTTGCAGGAGGATCTTGTATGTCGAAAAAAGAAGAAGAAAAGAAGAGGAGGAACACCAGGAATTGGAGCACCATTAGGCAAAAATTCAAACTGTGAACTAAACTCTGCAAGAAGAAACAGATGATTGAATTTTTTTTAAGAAAGAATTTTGTTGGATTACTAATAAGAATTTACAAAAGTACCCAGCAAATGCATTGTGTTCTTAAAATGGAATCAGTTTGTAATGATGCTTTTTTCGTTCAAAGCTAGATAGGAATTGTACATTTTGATAAACACTTATACTTTCACAAAAAAATAGTCACGACTCTTAGAATGACCCCGAAGTAATGTCACTTATAAAATTATGAAAATGTTATAAATACAATCCGTCTATATTTTTTTGTTCGCTAATAGTTAAAACTAAATGATGATACATATAAAAATTGAAACTTCGACCATTTTTTTTTAAAAACTGCCCTTATGAATTGAATATTTTTTAAAAAATTTTAATTTTCAGTTTGAGAATTCAAACGTCTCAATGACGAATAAAAATCAAATGGTGGGTGCTTTTCTCGCCGCATCAACTCCCAATCAGAGGCCTTTAGCTGCACAACCTGCTGTGAATGTATTTTGATATTGCTTTGACCTTTTAACATTCTAGTTTATCTGAATCTCTTAAAGTTTCCTAAAATAACTTAAAATCCTCACTTATGCGCCTACCTAACTCCCCATCTATTTTTCCGTCGTTAGTGAATAAGCTACCCAGATATACGTACTTGTCAACTTGTTCTAATTTCTCATCATTTAGGACAATGATGCACATTGTTTTCTCACTCTTTCCTTCAAGCACCATGACTTTCGTTTGATTTACGTTAATTTTGAGGCCCATGATCTTCATGCTTGTATTAAGTTTATTTAACATTGTTTGCAAGTAATCGATCGATTTTGCCATAAAAAACTTGTCATCTGCGAAAGCTAACCCACGTACCTTGACTGTTTCGAGATATACACCTTATTCGTCGAAGAGGGCAGTTCTTAGACACTTATCCATGAACATGATAAATAGCCACGAGGACAAAACGCGTCCTTGTTTCACGCCTTGCATAATATCGAACCAGTCACTCAGTTGCACATTTACCCTTACAATCGCTTTACTACCTGTATAGATAGTTTTCATTGCTTGCACGAGCCCTCCATTTACTCCGTACTCTTTAAGGACTTCCCAAAGTTTAATTCTATTTACCTTGTCAAATGCTTTTTCATGAAACAGCATTATAATATTTATTTTTTATTAGTCTACAGAAAATACACCAACTTGTGCTGGCGATGGCAGTTATAATGGTAGGAAAGCATTCATACGTTTATTATCAAACACAGAATATTGCTATACGATGTGTAGCATCAAATCATGAGATTATTAGATAATTATCTTCAAATATATATTTGGAGAATCCAGCAGAAAACTTCAAGGATGGAGATTCAAGAATTTTTTGAAAAAAACGGGAGGAAAAAAAATGCAGGGAAAAAATTGCGAACTTAGCTGAATTTCTTTTGGACATGTCCGATGCTGTTCTAAATTCTTGCAACAGCAATTTCAAGAAAAACTAACGCGGAAGCTGCCCCGGAAACTACCGTGGAAACTTCCGTATGAATTAATCTTGATCAATGTGATAAAATATAAGCTAGAAATTTCTGGTGATGGTTCAGGGCCACGCATAGGGACCGCAACAGACGGATGTGCTGGTGGGCCACCGTTCGCAATCAAGGGTGGAAAAAGCACCACGTGTTGTGGTCCGAAGACCTTTTTTTTATAGGGGTGTAGCCCCTTCGTCAAGAGAGAGAAGGAATTAGAGGACAAGATAGCAGCGATAAGGAGAGGCTTTGGTTATCTTCTGCCGCTTGGCAGGAGGGAAGGAGGGGAGAAGAGGAAGTCGCTGGCGTGCAGGATGAGTCGAGTGGGGGTGGTATGGCGGAACCATTTGCCAGGAGTGGGCGGCAAAGGTCCCTTAGGGTTCACAGGAACCAAGAAGTCAAATGGAGAGTTGGCTTTCTTGGGGGTGACAGGAGCGGCCCGTGGGCGGAAAGGCTCTAGGTCGTCGTAATGCTTCGAAAAATCTGGGCGGCCCGACGACCCGAGAGCGTGGAGAGAGTGTTTAGGTAGAACTTAGTATAAGGATAGGATGCCTACGTAGAGAGGAAGTTTGTGGTGCGGGAGGTGTAGGAGGTTGAGGAGCCCGGAAGTGGCGAACCCAAGTACCTTCATGGGGACAGGAAGGATGGCATTTTCTACCAGGCATAGAAGGAGAGGGATTGCCAAGTAGAAAAGAGAGAAAAGAGAGAGAGAGAGAGAAGGAGAGCGGGATTGGGGCCACGAAGGCAGACCAATCGAACAAGAAAGAAAAGAGAGAAAGAGAGCCGGATTGGGGCCACGAAGGCAGACCAATTGACCAATAAAAGAAGAGAGAGGAGAAGGAATGAGGAAAGAAAGAGACAAGGAGAGATGGTCTTAATTTTTTATTAGAACGGCTGTTGTACAAAAGTCCCGTAGTCAGTTGGATGCGGAGCTTTAGAGAGAGCCCGTACTGTCCAACTGTGGAGTTAGTAATCGCCAAGTGACGAGAACTGCTCGTGCACCGACTTATATGGGCGAGAGGGCCGCGAGCTAGACGGAGACAGGGAGCGACAGCTGACTCGCTGATTGGCTAAGACGCTCGAAACAGGAGTCGCAACGGAGCAGTATATTATTAGTCGTTTCTTACTTATATTTCACTAAATATACCTCAATCAGAATATATAAGAATCATTATAATTACTTTTTTCTTAAACCATAAGTTATATAAAATCAAACCCCTGGCAGAGTTTTTTCCAGAATATATTTATGGTAAAATAGTAATTACCCAACATGAATAAAATAAATATCAAGAGTAAAATTAATGCAGTTGATAGAGGGTAAGATGGTAATAATTGCAAAATATTTTGCTCACGCTCAAAAGAGAATATTCGGGAAATGTGTTACGGGGCGCGAGATCGTTGAGATCCTCTGGGTACGACGCGCACAGGTTAGAAAAGGACAGCGGATAGCCTGGCTGGCGTACGTGCCGGCGGCTTGTTTACGTTTTCGCCGTACGTGCCTACCGGCCTGTTTACACTCTAGGCGCACGTGACTAGCGACTTGTATTCGTCCCCGGGGAAAATACCGGCGAACAGCTGTCTACCAGGCGCGTCGTTTAGAGGACCATAACAAAGTAATGGAATTGTTTGTCCCAACGTTCAAGGACCTCCCTATCATCCGCATTTCAGATGAATCACTCAAATGCGTCAAAGCAAGCTCGAGCTGAGATTTACGTCGCCGAATCACTTTACACAGTAGTTATCAATTCTAGGCTTATTGGCCTATAACAAATTGCGAACAATAGCTAAGTTTGTTCGTGAAATAGGTACATTGATAAACCAGCGTAAAACGGAAAAATGCAATTCGTATTTCGAAGGTACACTTTCCCTACGGATAAATCAATCAAAGTAATTGCAAGACGTAATGTTTATTCTCCCGTGTCACCGCAAGAACAAATTTTATTATCAACATTCGATGGTGATGTCTTTGCAATATTGACGAGTAATAATACACTTGCTGGAATATATAAACGTGATTCTCGCACCAAATCTAGAGATCGATCGAAAATAAATATTGAGAGCAACAGGATTACTTCATTGACATCAGATGAAATTGAGGAAGTTCCAGTAGGCCACCTTCGCCCAATTCAATCTTATTTTAGAGTAGAGCATATAAACCAAAGAGATGGGTGAGTCACTTTCTCAAAGAAACTCCTTATCGTCACTTTTTCTCTCAACTACGTTTTTAGTACTCTTTCCTGATAGAGTCATTGCAGTGACTTTTTGAAATAAATTATCACTTCACTGCTTCTTTTGCGATAATAAAACACAGAACTTAGGGATTTAAGCATTGGAGTCTTTTGAGTTCACCCTGAATTCTTATGTATTTTTTAGATTCTTATTTACTAATTCTATTCATTTTCATTTATTTGAATTCGATGCAATTTTTTTGGATTTGAAAAGTTTAGTTCTATTCATTTGAATTATCCTCTAATTAATTTATATTCCGTATATCTTATTCTTTGGCTAGATCTTCTTCTTCTGCCGAGGCTGGTCTTCCTCCCACGTCCAGGTCTTACCCTGCGATTCCACTTCCTCACGTACTTGGATATGGACTTGACCAACTTCAATTTATTCGGCTTTTTTGCAGAGAAAATCCGCACCGACTTTTCAAACTTCGAAGATACACTTTTCCTACGGATAAACCAGTCAGGATACTCGCAGGACGGCATCGCTACAGACCCGTTCCAATTCAAGAACAAATTGTATTGACAACATTCGATGGTGATGTCTTTGCAATATTCGAGAGTAGTGATGTTCTTGCTGGAATATATGCATATAATCCTTGTGCTAAAAGTGATGGGCGGGCAAAGGTAAACATGGAAAGCGGCACGATTACCGTCTTGACCTCAGAAGAAATTAGGGAAACTCCAGTAGGTCCAAATCGCTCAATCTATGTTTATTATGTGGTAGACCTTGTAAAACAAAATCCTCCACACCATTAAGACCATGTAAAACTGAAATATGAAATTGTTTATATACCGCAGTCGTCATTAAATGGTGACAAGTAACTGATATTTACAAACAATAATTAACGGTTGATAAATCATGGTTTACAAGACTTCAATCTTTCGGCAATGCCTCAGCCAGTTTTCTCCAGAACCAAGTGAAAAATAGTTCCTCTTTATTTATATTGCGCAAACAGTTTTTGAGAAATATTATTATAGGTTCATAATGATTTATCTGTAACAATTTCACTTGGGGGGAATTGGAATCATTTTATCTTGTATAGAAATGCAATGTAACAATACATCTCAAAAATGTCGCAATCTTTATTGTTGAAAACTCCATTGGATTTTCAATGCACGAAATTGTTTCATATTAAGAATTTGAATGTTAGAAATTGAATGTAGAGACAGTTTCTCTTAATAGAAAAAAATGAATAGAACCGTATGCAAATTAATAAACATTTCTGATTATCTGATACTCTTGCGCAGTTGAATCGTAACTTTGGAATGAAATAATAAATTATGGAGAATATTAAATATGATTTACGTTTGATTAAGATGAATTGAAATAAAATTAAAAGCAAAAACGAATGGAATCATCCTTCAAGTCACGTTCATCATTTAAATAATTCCTTATCTCTCGGCAGTTACTGCGTGCCTCTTTTAAATTCTAATTCCAGTCAATGTTATTTCTTCAAAACAAGCACGGGGTGTACGGCTTTTTACCATACTAAGTGTGCTGCTAAAATCAAATTTAACTCCGAGGGCCGTTTTCAACGTTGTTGTTTATTCAGATCCATTTCTCCTGCTAATGAGGGAAGGGAGTACGAGATCTTAGTTAGCACTAACGCACTCGAATCCATGCTGAATGACATGAAAAAAGAGCTCATGACGGAACATGAGAAGTGCCATAAGGAACTTAAGATAGACGTTACTAAATCTTGTGTCTAGGTTGATAATTTATCCACCAAAATTGACAATGTTTCATCCAAAGTATCACATATGGATATTCGTTCGACGGAACTTGAGGATAAAGTGATGGTGCATGAGAGATCTGTGGACAAAAGAACTAATGATATTTCTGATAAGGACAACATGAACCCTAACCCAGCTCAGAATTGCTCATCCCAACATTCAAGTGACGTAGAATCCTTCCCTAGGGAGATTGACCAACGCAACTCACGTTAAAAAAACATCCTAATTTTTAACATGCTCACGCTTAAACCGATCTTATAGGTAAAATTTGTAGCCCACTATTGGCTTCCTCAACTGTTGGGCTTACTAATTTTCAAACAAATAAATGAATAACCTTTCTTATAACACGTTTTGTTTTTTGGTAGCCATTTGTTTCTCTGGCTATACTGCGCAGGTCAGGTTTGTCGAATCCGCTATTCATTTGTTTTCAACTCTCTAAAGTTGGCGTCTTACGGCCGAGAGTTTCTTCCTAAAATAAATCATGTAAAAAATGAAAATGAAACTAATGATTTCTCTTAATTCTTAAAGCGAATAATAGTCGCTGATGATATTTTATGTAATATATGTCGACTTTGCGTTTATAAAAGGAATCCTGGCAAAGAAGCTGAGCCTGAAATGGAGAGAGACCCTCGCTCTGAATCTAAAACCAGTGATCCATCCTCCGAAATTAAATTCGGACCTAAGGAAGAAATTGCTAGTGAGGAATGTGTTGAAATTCCTATTCAGCGGACT
Source organism: Andricus quercusramuli (assembly GCA_932178445.1). Classification (NCBI taxonomy): domain Eukaryota; kingdom Metazoa; phylum Arthropoda; class Insecta; order Hymenoptera; family Cynipidae; genus Andricus; species Andricus quercusramuli. The sequence continues at coordinate 2,996 of CAKNXH010028773.1, read as the reverse complement.
GTGGCTACGCACGAATATTGTTGCATTTGTTCATTTTCTAGAAATCTGGCTAGGATTCCTGAAGAAGCTTGAATTGCTTCTGAGGGTACAGTCTAATACAACAAGTCTGTCAGTTTTAGAGTTATCTAAAGTAATGGAAACACTGTCTATAAAATTTGATTCCTCATTATTGTACAATATCAGCGAATTTCTAACAGTATTGAAACATCTTTCGAAAATGACATTCACCACTTCATTTCGGTATAAGTTCTGTCATTAGAGATTACCTAATTCAGAACCCAAAATCAATGTGCGCTCAGTATATCGCGCGGTTAAATTATAACTTTGGAATTATATAATAAACCATGTAAAATATCAAATATGTTAAATTTTTGAGTAAGATAAATTGAAGTGAAAGTAAAACCAAATAGAATCATCCATCAGCTCTCGTTTATTATTAAAATAATTCCTTATCTTTCGGCAGTTACTGTGTACCTTTTTTAAATCAAAATTCTAGGTACAATTAGTTATTTAAAACAAGAATAGGGAAAATTATAATTTCTCAAAATAATATAAATTATATCTGAGTTGAAAAATTTAATAATTAAAACCTTTTTAAAGAACGAAGGATGTGAGTTGAAATACATTTTCATATGTTTATTTTTTTAGTTGAAGGTTTTTAAATTAGAAATTAATCTTCGTTAGGGTAAAACTTCGTCTTCTTTGTAGAAAATTAATGTTCTTGACTGAAAATTAATATTTTTGTCTTAAAATTAAATTATTTAATTAAAAATGTATCGGTCAGAATTTTTCTCCAACCTCAAAAAACACCCCAAAAGTAGCCAAATAGCCCTTCTGGTTTATAAAAAATGTAACCCAACCACATTTTGGCAGGTTTTTTGGGTCAGTGGATTTAAGTATATACCATTATATCATTGAGCCATTTCCCTTTCAGGGTAGGCGTGACACTACCCGATTCGGGTAGTGTTTCTAGGTGGATTATTCACTAGTAGTCCTACTAGTGTGGGCTCACCACACCTACCACGGGCCAACAGCACGCAGTATTCCCGAACGGTCACCCATTCAAGTACTAACCGCGCCCAATACTGCTTAACTTCAGTGATCTTACGCGAACTGGTATTTTCAGCGTGGTATCGCCGTTGGCATAATGTATAATGTATAATGTTGATTAATTCTTGCTCTGAGCCTTTCTGCTCCTAACCTCAAAACCGTTAAAGCTAACCTCAAACCTGCCTCCAGTTAGCCACAATAAACGATATTCCAATTGTAGGCGCAAAATGAGTCCAAACAAAGTTATCTTATGTTTCATAGTCGGTGAGTGTGGATCTGGAGCTTTTTCTTCGGAAAAGTCTGTGTCCATCCCTACCCTCAAAATCTGCCCCCCCCCCCCCCTCGAAATCGCCAAAGTAGTCCGTTTCGTAATTCTGATTTGACCAATGGCGAAATTTTAATTTTTTTCAAGTCACTTTGATTAATCCTGCCTTTCCTTGTATCCCTTTGTTTCACAAATCACGGCCAAACTAAGAAAAGTCCGACATAACCTCAAAAGTCACCTTAATTCGCCAGCCTGGCCGATCCGTTAGTTCGAAAAGGAGAAGCGGCCTCGATGTTTGGACGCATACGACACTAGTAAGGTTATGACGTCGCCGTATCCGAATTTGAGGTTACTTTGCGCTCTTCGAGTCAGGGATTCATCCTAACCTCAAAACGAAAATTTGGAATAGCCTGAATAGCCCGTTTTTTGCTAAAAAAGAATCTTGTCTACGTTTTTCATCTATTTTTGGGCTCAAAGAGATGGAAGATACTATTTTTTTTACATTCTCAGGGCAGCACTCGCGCCCGACCAATTCCCGCCCATTCCAAAGGCTATTGAATAAATTGGATTCATTGGATTCATTGGATTCATTGGATTAGGAAAAGCTAAATCAAGTGCTTATATAGATCCTATAATAAGGATCCACTCGGCATTGAATGGATGAGGTTGAACTCCTACATGTGAATACTAATTCTTATTGTCAAAGAAGATAATAATCGTCTTCAACAAATATTTTTCTAGGGAAATGAAACTGAACTTCTTTCGAAAAAGACTTGCAAACCATGATATATTCAGTTTTTATTATTATTTGCAATGACAAGTTACACAAAATATCTTAAAATGGCTTCGGATCACCAACATTTTTTTTTTATTTTATATTTTGTCAATTGAGGGAATGACGTTGATGATTGTGGTTTACATGCTGTACTGTAAAATAGTTCAATATGGGGCGAAGGCGGCCTACTGGAGCTTCCCCTCTTTCACCTGTGGTCAATGGGGTAATCGTTCCGCTTTGCATGTTTATTTTTACCCGTTTTCTACTGGTAGTGGACGGAATGTAGGCATATATTCCAGCAAGATAGGTACTACTCTCCAATATTGCAAAAACGTCACCAGCAAATGTTGATAATACAATGTGTTCTTGCTTCGGCATCGGCACATATTGATTTCGTCCTTCGTATAATAAAATTCCTCTGTCCGCAGGAAAAGTGTATTTTCGAAGTTGATATACCCGGTGCGGATTTTCAACGGAAGTAAGTAGCATAAACTGAAGTTGATCAAGTCCATATACAGATCCGTCAGAAGAAGTAAGCCTGGTAGGTGGAGTCATGCATCTGGAAGCCGATGGTGGCCTGCCACTAGGAACACCAGCAAAATTGGCGTCACTAAATAAGCAACAAATGTTACATATTTTGAGTGAAAAACAGATAGGAAATAAAAACGAGAATAAATAAATAAATAAAAATTGAGTTAGCTCCTAATCTTTTTAAAACTGCTTAAACTTTGAAATATTTATTGAAATATTTTACAGTTTTTATAATATTTTTTTGGAATCCCGCAAAAATGTCAAAAATTGTTTCGAAATCTTTTAGATTCTTTTCCAACGTATTTGGAAATATTCAAAGCATGAAATTTGTTTTGGTTTTCGGCTCGGCTCGAGTGGAGGGCGCCACGTGGGGAC
>CAKNXH010028770.1:287-12970 GCA_932178445.1 Andricus quercusramuli | reverse complement strand
TATTTTACGTTAAGGGTTGGAGCCCAAAAATCGGAGTGGGTATTTTCAAGGAGCCCAAAAATCAGAGACTCTATCCACTCTGTTAAATTCCCAAACAGATTATTTTTTGAGAAAGTTATATCTGCGTGGTACCAAGGTGTAGATTTTTAACGTTAAGGGTTGTAGCCCAAAAATCGGAGGGAGTATTATGAGATAGAATCATGCGGGCATGTTTTAGAGAGATGTACGGGGGAGGAAACAGGTGGTGAGAGTGTGGATGACAGGATAAGGTGGATCTTGGATGGAAGTGGACAAGGGGCAAGCTGGATGATGAGGGCAGATGACAATTCCGCCCTGGGACCTGCGAATGGTCCCCCCATTACACGGCTTCCCTTCACTCAGCCGAATTGCTGCCTTCGATATTGGTCAGCGCGAGTCCTTTGCACCTGATGAGGACTAGAATGCGATGCGGAATATAACATTTTTTCAAATTAGCACTTGGTAATTGATAAATATAATATTCGAAATCTGCTAATTATGACAATTCCAACAATATGTTATTTGAATTAAAAAAATTTAAATGAAAGAAGAAATGTTCAAGTCTATGTGAAATTTTATGAACAAATTTTTCAGTATTTTTATCAAATCCACTGCAGTAGCTTCAATTTATTGGTTGTCTGAAATTGGGCCACATTTGAAAACTTATTAAAGAACATCATAAATTCAGTTTATTTCTCAAACAGTCGCATTCCTTAAAATCCTTAAATAATTGTGCACTGCCAGTCCAAAAGTATGAATAGTGTCATCCCAATCTTAATTTGGAAACTTATTAACAAGCATCATAAATTTATTTTACTATTTAACCAATTTGTTTATGAAAGTTAATTAAAAATACTATTTTATAAAAGTTTTATTATTATTATTATTATTATTTTATTACATAAAAAGCAGAATATACAGGATTTTCGTGGAGTCAATCTCAAAAGTGTCGTTTTTCAAATCAAACTTTAGACATTTCGAACATTACCAAAAATCTAAATTATATTTGCTTACGTGTCAAAAAAAAATTAAAAAACTGATTTCGGCAAATTTTAAAAAGAATTATTCTTGATTTTAAAAATTGCCAAACCTAATTTTCAAACTAAAGAAAAAGGAATTTTCGAAAAAGGAGTTGAATTTTTAACCAAGAAAGATTTTGAAGTCGATAAAGAAAGAAAAATCTCAGCCAAAATGTTAAATTTTTAATCCAAAAAGACGAAGTTCTGGCAAAACAGTTTAGACTTCAACCAAAAGAAATGAATTTTGAACAAAAAAGTTTAATTTTCAACCGAAAAGATTAATTTTCTACCCGAAAAGATTGATTTGTAACAAAATGCATGCATTATTGCAAAACAATTTAAAAGTAAGGAATTTTCAACCAAAGAAATGAATTTTCAACCAAACATAAAATAGTTGAATTTTCAATCAAAAATAATTAATTTTAAGCCCAAAAAAGCGAGATTTTCATTAAATAATGAAAAAAAAATATTTTGTGAATTATTAATTTGGAAAAAATTCAAGTGAGCTTAAGGTATATTTATAAATTTTGAGAAGATTCCAAAAATGCTTTCTAAGCATTTTGAAAGGTTACAAAAGACTAAAAAAATTTTATTAAAATTCCTAGGAAAACTAAACATGAATTCTTTTTTGAAAAATTAATTTAAGAAAATATTTAAACAATTTTTTTCAATAGAATCTCGACGGCTTTGAAGCAATTTTTTTCATTTTGCTGGTTTTTCAAAAAGTTGTAGGAAAAAATCAAGTTTTAAGATAATAAATAACAAAATTTGCATTAGGTTCCTGGACAATTTTTTAATGATTTTTTCTAATAAATTTTTAAGCGAATATTGAAAAAGATTTCAGAACAAATTTCCATTTACAAATTAATGTTTCTAGCTTAAAATTGCCTAAAATTATATAATTTGAAAAATGTACACATTTTTTGATTGATTTTTCAATGTTGAATTATAAAAAATTTTGGCTAGACTTTTTTTCTTCATCGACTGAAAAATCTTCCTTGGTTAAAAATTCAACTCTCTTTATAAAAATTCCTTTTTTTTGTTTGAAAATTAATCTGTTTTGGTTAAGGCTTAAGCTAATAAGAAGAAAACATAATTGCCAGTAGTAAAATGTCTGGAGACAGTTATATAAAACATATTATTTTTGAAATGAAGAATAATTATTTTCAAAATTTTCCGAATTCAGTTCTCAACTTTTTTTTCGACACTTAAGCAAATGCAATTTCCCGTTTTGGTATCTGTTCAAAATTTGTAAAGTTAGATTTAGAAAACATTTTTGATATTGTCTCCATATTCTGCTTTTTATGTGTTAAAATAGTATTTTTAATAAGCTTTCATAAACAAATTGGTTGAGTAGTAAAAAAAAATGTATGATGTTTGTTAATGAGTTTCCAAATTGAGTGCAAAATTATTTAAGAATAATTTTGAAAAATGCGATTGTTTCCGAAATAAACTAAATCTATGATGTTAGTTAATAAGTTTTCAAATCTGGACAAATTTTAGCTTCCGGAATTTCCCAAGTTAGGTATGTATGTATGTATTTATTCTCTCCTTTATACGGATTTGAGGGCCTCCACTCCCTTTACAGTACGTTACAAAACCACTTATACTACCTAAATAATACTTACTACATTAATAATACTATTCTACTTACATTAACTTATATGCTATCGCTTTGTCTTATCAAAATTACTCTCAAGATTTGCTGACTATTGAGTTTCCTGAGCTTCCGTTTCCTCTTACCACTACCTTTACCATGATTTAAAAGTTTTATTTACTTTACTCTCCTTGTATAGGAGCATGCGATTGGCCTTTCCCTACTACATGCCCCTTACTTTCTCTCATTTCTTCCGGTCTCATCATCGGGCGATGGTCAATTCCGCCCTGGGTACCTGAGGGAGGTTCCCCCACTACACGGCTTCCCCTCACTCGGCCGAGCTGCCATCGTCGATCCTAGCCAAAAATAGTCGATTTTTTCGTTTTTTTTTTGTATTTCAGTAGACATTTTTTTCCTATATTCAACATCGCTGGACTGGATGCGTAGGGGTGAAAGCAAACAAATTATTATCTGGTAAATTTATTTGTTGTAAATAAATTAAATTGACATTCTACAACATTATCGATTCTTCGTTTTTCAAGTACATTTTTGAGTTAGAATTACTTGCTTTTATTAACAAAATGATACTTGATTATATGGATTTGTTATTTGATCTTTTTTGTCAATTTTATAAACAAACTACGTAAACAAATGCCCAGTTTGGACATTTAAAGACAGGAAGAAATAGTCTTTTCCCTTCATTTTGTTGGGATTATGTTGTTTATGTTGTTGAATGATAAAAATTTGTAAACCGGTATATTTTTAAATAATTTTTTAACTAATTCTATAAACAAATGCCTAGTGCCAACGTTTAATTTAATTAATTTTGATTGTTTTTTTTTAAATTATTTCGCCAATGATGTTTATTTATGAAATTTTTTTATTCAATATTTTTTTATTAATTTTGTAAACCAATTCTATAAACATATGCCGAATGTAGATACTTGAAAACGTTATTTCTTGTGAAAATTTGCGTCCACAATGAGCATATGTTCTTAAAATTTGTTTATTATCAAATTTACATCGCGGAACTGTACTGACCATATAACTTAAGGCAAATTCGAGTAAGTTCAAGATGTGTTCAGAAGTTTCTAAAAGATTCCAAAATAATTCAAAAGCATTTTGAAAAGTTTCAAAAGAATAAAAAATTTATCAAAATTCCTAGAATAACTAAAAATAAATGTTTTTTTGGAAAATTAATTTGAGAAAATTTACAACATTTAAAAAATAGAGTCTGGAAGATTTTAAGGAATTTTTAATAATTTTATCAGGATTTTAAAAAATTTGTAAGAAAAATTCAGATTTTAGGATAAAAGCAAAATTTTAATTAGATTTGTGGATAATTTTTAAATGATTTTTTTCTCACAAATTGTTAAGAGAATTTTTAAACAGTTCTCATAACAAACTTTGACGTATAAATTAATGTTTTTAGCTTAAAATTGCGTAAGATTATATAATCTAAAAAAATGTCTCGTGTAGAGTTCGAATATTTAAAGTTTAATGACCGTGATCAATTCTTTCTCAATTTTACTATTTGCAATTCGTACAAATAAAAGAGGAAAGTCGTACATTCCTGGAAAAATGGTTTAATTTTTTGAACTTTATTATAAAAATGTTTTCACCAGGGATATTAAAAAAATTATCAAAAAATAATATATAATATTAAATATAAATATATAGTTGATAAGCATAAAATTTCTACAAGATACATAATTTTTCTGAATATTAGAAACAATGGAAACCTTGTCTTTTTCGCTGAAAAAGTAAACTTCTTGGTAAAAAGATCCTGTTTCTGTTTGAAAACTAAACACTTTTGTTAGAAAGTATCCCTTTTGGTTAAAAACTCAACTGTTTTGTGAAAATTTGTCTACTTTCATCAAAAAAATGCACACTCTTTAGTAGAAATTGCATCTTTCTCGGATAAAAATGCAACTTTTTGGTTGAAAATTCAACAATTTTGTTAAAAAGTCATCTCTTTCGGATGAAAATTCAACTATTATTTTGAAATTATCTCACCAATTATGTTTATTTATGAAATCTTGTTATCAAAGGATAAATGTTCAAGTTTATATGAAATCTTGTACATAATACAATATTTTACTTAACCTGGGAAATTCCGGAAGCTAAAATTTAATAAGATTTAACCCGTGGTAGGCACACTGGTGCGAATTCGCACCAAAGAAAATTTCAATTTTGTAGAATTCAAAGGGAAATGAATTCAAATTTTACATGGGAAGGCATATTCACTTTTCAAATTATCTTTAATTTTCATAGTAAATAACGAACTTCAAAAACGGAAAATCCCGAGTCGCACCAGTTTGCCTATAGAGAGTGCGTCAAATGAGTGTGCTCTTTGTTAGGTTATGCTAAAAGTTTCACAGTTTGACTATCAGTCTTATCGAAACAAGAGATTCATATCTAAGATCTAGAAAGATTAACGGGTTTTTGGGTATATAGCATGTTATGGGGTTTTTTCATACTTTAAACATCCAAGTATGGAAATCATCATTTCTTAGTAACTAAAGTCACTGGAGATTTTTTATTCAACTGCTAGGTTATGAAATGAATTTCAAATAAGTGAAGGAAGCGTGCATAGCACGGATATTATATATGTGCATTTACTTCAAGGGTTGTTTTATCATCTCTTGAACATTTAATCCGGAATATCGACATTTTATGACTAAAATCACAAAAAGTTTTCTGAATAATCTATGAGGATAGGAATCATATTAAAAGTAAATAGGGAAGGAGTAGACGACAAGGATGTCTTTGAATTTTTCTAAAGGGTTGTTTAATCATCCCTTATTTATTGAAACAGAGAAATTAACTTTTTCGTAAGGAATAAATCACCAAGGATCACGCCTACAATATCTGTTTAAAACATACATATAGGAAGTGTCCTTTAGGAGGACTTGCATTATCCCTGGCGGACCGGCCGAACGCAAACATTACGCTACAGCGTAACGGTAAAGTAATGGTAAAGTAATGGTAAAGTAATATGGCATTATAATTGATAAAAGAAACAAAATTAATATGTAAACTGTTGCAATTATAATGAAACGTTGAAATTTACGTTAAATGGCCACGCCGTAATTGCAACAAGTTGCTTTTGCAGCGTTAAAAAATAAAAAAACATAGTGACTGTCATTGCAGTCGGGCCCCTGCATATTGGCAACCCGTTAACGGGGCTTCAAGTGGGTTGCCAGTCTGCAGGGGCCTGACTTGAATGACAGCCACTTTGTTTTTTCATTTTTTAACGATGAGAAAGCAAGCTGTTGCAATGACGGCATGACCATTTAACGTAAATTTTAACGCTTTATTATAATTGCAACAGTTTACATATTAATTTTGTTTCTTTTATCAACTCTAATGCCATATTACTTTACCATTACTTTACCATTACTTTACCGTTACGCTGTAGCGTAATGTTTGCGTTCGGCCGGTCCGCCAGGGATTATTATTTATTTTCAGAATCATCTAATCATCCACTAATTATTAAAACGAGAAAATCGATAATTTATACGGATTAAAGAACCAACCATTTTCTTATTAATACATTGATTAACAAAATCACTTTAAAGTATATAGGAAGCGTCTTTTAATAGGTTTTGCATTAGAATTTATTGTTAGGGTTGTTTGATCATCCCTCAATTATAGAAACAAGGAAATCGATATTCCATACGGGATAAAGCACCAGAGATTTTTTAAATTATACATTGATCAACAAAATTTTAAATAATTAAGGGATGATTAAACTACCCTGAAAACAAATTATAATGCAAGTCCTCCTAAAGGACACTTTCTATATGTATGTTTTAAAATGATATTGTAGGCCTGATCCTTTGGTGATTTATTCCTTACGAAAAGTTAATTTCTCTGCTACTCTAAATAACGGATGATTAAATAACCCTTCAGAAAAATTGAAAGACATCCTTGTCGTCTGCACCTTCCCTATTTACTTTTAATATAATTCCTATCCTGATAGATTATTCAGAAAACTTTTTGTGATTTTAGTTATTAAGAAATGTCGATATTCCGGATTAAATGTTCAAGGGATGATAAAACAACCCTTGAAGTAAATGCACATATATAACATCCGTGCCATGCACGCATCCTTTACTTATTTGAAAGTCATTTCATACCCTAGCAGTTAAATAAAAAATCTCCAGTGACTTTAGTTACTAAGAAATGATGATTTCCATACTTGCATGTTCAAAGTATGAAGACACCCCCATAACATGCTGTATACCCGAAAAACCGTTAATCTTTCTAGATCTTAGATATGAATCTTTTGTTTCGGGAAGACTGATAGTCAAAATGTGAAACTTTTAGCAAAATCTAACAAAGAGTTTAGGAGAAAAAAAAACATTCCACCAAAATAAGCCTTTTTCTATTAAAATACATGTAAAAATTGAAACTTTGACATTTTTTTTAACTGTCCATTTTCCTTACTTTTTTCTTTCGGATTATTGCTTTGCAGGTTCGAAAATACCAAAAAAATTAGATTTTGCATTTTTCACAAGAAGCCATTAACTGTACATTTGGTGCTGGGTCCTTTGCTATCAAAATTCCTAGAATAACTAACCATGAATGTTTTTTTGAAACATTAACTTTACAAAATTTTAAAAATAGTGTCTGGAAGATTTTACGGAATTTTTTATAATTCTATCAGGATTTTCGAACATTTGTAAGAAAAAATCGGGTTTTAAGATAAAAGCAACATTTTCATTAGATTCCTGTACAATTTTTAAATGATTTTTTTCTCATAAATGTTTAAGAGAATTATTAAACAGTTTTCATATGACTATGAATTAATGTGTTTAGCTTAAAATTGCTTGAAATGATTTAATCTGAAAAAATGTATCCTGAAAAAAATGCATGTTTCTGTTTGAAAACTGAACTATTTGGTTAAAAAGTAATCTAGCTTGTTGAAAATTAAACAATTTTGTTAGAAAGTAATCCTTTGACAGTTATCACCCTCCAATGATTTTTGATTTAATTATGAATAATAATAATAAGATATCTGATCTGCGAAATAGCCACGTGTTTCGGTATAACTTTGAATTGGCAAACATAGCGGCGATTAACAACTACCTGCGAGAAGTCAACTGGACATACGTTTTTGAAAATTCCACTGTCGATGCTATGATTTATATTTTTTATACATATTTGTATACTGCTTTCCATTATTTTATACTGTTGCAGACAATTAAACCCTCTACTTATCCATCCTGGTATAACAGAAACCTCAAGTCACTTACAGTATAGAAAAAGGAAGCGCGCCTAGCCTATAAAAAATCTCGCAGTCCTTTAGACTATCAGAAATTCTCACATATAAGAGCACAATATAAACTCCTCTCTCGTGTCAGCTATTTGAACTTTGTTGCCAAAAGTGAAAATGCAATTATATCAAATCCTCAATTCTTCTGGAATTTTGTCCAATTCTTTGCATAACAATGATCGTTTACCTAATAGCATGTATCTTGAAAACGAAAGGACTGACAATAACGAAGGGAGTGCTCAACTGCTCGCAAAACATTTTAAATCAGTATATATAAACTACCGCACACACGTGACGTTCCTTTTCCACTCTCCGACACTATTGATCTGCACAACTTAAATATAAGTCATATAGATTGAACGTAAATTATCTAACCTTGATGTCGATAAGGGCGCGGGACCAGACGGTGTACCTCCCTACCTCATCAGATCATGCTGCTCGTCTTTAGTACTTCCGTTGTATCTTATATTTAATTTATCGATCTCAAAAGGGTATTTTCCTCACGAATGGAAAAAGGACACAATTGTCCCCATATTTAAATAAGGTGAACGCAATAATGTCAAAAATTATCGACCGATAACAATACTCAGTACCCTGTCCAAAGTATTCGAAAGCATTATCTATGATAGATTAACTTTAGCCTTTACAAAACTCTAAAATCAAAGAGCAGCATGGCTTTGTGAGGGGAAGGTCCACCTCCACGAATTTATGCACCTTTACGCATTATATATTTCAATCTATTGAATCTGGACATTTAGTGGATGCGATCTATACTGATTTTTCAAAGGCATTTGATACAGTCGATCATGGTATTCTGGTGGCGAAGCTGAAGTCAATGGGACTCACGTCAAAAATTCTTTCATGGTTGTCTAGCTATTTCAACAACAGACTGCATTCTGTTCGAGTTGACCGCAAATACTCTGCCATTTTTTCTGCCACCTCAGGGGTGCCTCAGGGATCATCTTGGATCCTCATCAGGATCACATCTTGGTCCACTCTTGTTTCTCCTACATATCAACAACTTAGTAACTATTTTCAAACTCTGTTCTTTTCTATTATATGCCGATGATCTTGAACTTTACAAAACAATTCGCTCCCTCATGGGTGGCATCGAATTGCAAAGGGACCTTAACAGATTGCAGTGCTGGTACTCAGTAGATGTATAGGAGGGTTTTTGGACCAAAAAGTAAGACGAAGTCTGCACTGAGAGACTTTTTGTTAGAATAAATGATAAAAATGAATGAGAATTTAATATAATATCGTTTCAAAATAGGGAAAACAGGGTTTGCGTATCAAAAATTAATATAGTGGTTTTCAGCCGGCAAAATTAATATTTTTGTTTGAACAAATGGAAAGGATGTTGCTTTAACTCTTATAAAACTTGCGAGAATTTAAAATTCACTATATCAAAGTTGACAGGCGAAGTTAAAACGATAGTAATACATTTTATTCGAAAGAGTGAAAACATCTTTTGAAGTTGTCATACAAAGCATATGGGAATCTCCAACGACTATATGAAAAATAACTCACTCCAACAAAATATTTAACCTTCAGAAGGAGGAACTGAATATACAAATTAAATACAATTAAATACGGAAACACGCCTACAATTATAATTTTCATTATTATTTACTTAATTTATTCACTACAATACTCAAAAATACTTACCCGTAGGGTAATGGAAATTACAGAAGAGGAAATATGGGAAGTCCAAAGTGGATTTATGCCAGGAAGATCATGTACAGATCAGATATTTAGCCTAAGACAGGTCACAGAAAAAAGTTTGAGAGTAAGAAAGAAAGTCTTCTGTGCATTTATTGATCTAAAAAGCATTCGACACGGTAAATAGAAGTAAACTTTGGGAAGTCCTTAAAGAGTATGGAGTGAATGGAGGGCTCCTACAAGCAATAAAAACAATATATACAGGTAGTAAAGTGAGTGTACGGGTAAATGGAAAACTGAGTGACTGGTTCGATATTATGCAAGGTGTGAAGCAAGGATGCGTTATGTCCTCGTGGCTATTTATCATATTCATGGATAAGTGTCTTAGAACTGCCCTCTTCGACGAAAAAGGTGTGGATCTCGAAACCGTCAAGGTACGTGGGTTGGCTTTCGCAGATGACAAGATTGTTATTGCAGAATCAGTCGAAGACTTGCAAAGAATGTTGAATAAACTTAATACAAGCATGAAGAACATGGACCTCAAAATCAACGTGAATAAAACGAAAGTCATGGTGTTTGAGGGAAAAAGTGAGAAAAGAATATGCAACATAGTCCTAAATGATGAGAAATTAGAACAAGTTGGCAAGTACGTATATCTAGGTAGTCTATTCACTAACGACGGAAAAATAGATGGGAAATTAGATAGGCGCATAAATAAGGGTAAGCAGGTTATCGGTAGAGCAGGGTCCATCCTCACAAATAAAAACATATCAAAAAAAGTTAAAATGGCCATACATAACTCTATTTTCGTACCGACTGTACTATACGGTAGCGAGACATGGACCTGTCAAGAAAAGGACAGGAGTAAAATCAACGCGATCGGCATGAAACCTCTGCGCATAATATGCGGGAAAACACTGATAGACAAAGTACGAAACGAGACAATCCTCAAAGAATGTGGTACAGGGGAGACACTAGTTGACATATGGGAAATAAATCAGCTAAGGTGGTTCGGACATCTTGAAAGAATGAAAGATGAACGACTGACCAAGCAAGTGTATAAAGGTAAAGTAAATGGCAGAATGCCCAGAGGTAGACCGCCAAAAGAATGGTTAGAATCTGTGAATGAGACACTAATACGAAGATACATAACAAGCCATAGAAATACAAGAGCCTGCATGAAAAAATGCATGGACGTGAATGAAGCTAGAGAGGTATGCCAGGACAGAAATGTGTGGCGACAAATAGTTTATAAACAGAGTGACAATAGAGTGAATGATGCCTGAAACAAAGACCTTGGATACTAATGGGCCCAAGTGGGGAACCATACATAACTATTTTGTGAGGCTCCTCACTTGGGGTGATCGCTAGAGAGATTGATCAGCAACCTGGGTCGGAGCAGTGTTGCGGAGTGAACGTGTCATTTATATAAATAACACGAGAACTCCAGATCAATCTAAAACATCTATACCTAACACCTATATACCCATCTACCCTATACCCATATACCGATCTACCTCATACCTATATACCTATTTCACTACTTTCCAACCGACCAAGTCACGCCTACCCCGGAAGGGAAGTGGCCTAATGGTATAAGAATACATAATCGCACGATTAATCGCTATGAAAAATCGGAATCGCTGCGGCGAGATTCGAACCTAACTTACCCAAAGCACTAACGCATTTTATCCCTGACAACTAAACCCCACGGCTAACTTATATTATGGAATATTTGGCAAAAATCTCGGCATAGCGGCGTCGCTTGACAATTCAGGGCAGTACGAAAAATATCTGGGCCCTGTTTCACAAGTGATTTGTTGCTTCAAAAATTTTGTGAATCGATAGGTTCAACATGTTATCACTTTCAATGATTAAATTGATTTTTTATAAAATACATTCTTTTTAAAGGAACTGATAATATTCTTGTATGAATAACATTATCCAATTTGATATCTCAGTAACTCATTATAATAAGCCTGAGTGTATTTAGATGTAATATTTTATAAATTGTACTCATTTAATTAAATCTTATTATCTTAGTGCATAAATTTCGAGAGAAAAAATTCCTAATGATCTGAATCCCATAGTAGATAAACTAATTGAAAATAGAAAGAGTCAACTTTTATTTAAAATGTTGTGAAACATAACCTTTCGGTTTACATGTGATAAAAGCGCCTTTTTCACTACAACCAAGCATCTTTTGACAGAACTAAGGAGACAGATATAAATAATGTGTACAATATTAAATAATAATATAAAAAAATATATATTTTCTGATAGTTAAAAGATTGTAGTAATAAAAAATTGTTGACTATTTAAAAAAAGAAGTTTGTGATTTTGAAAATTAACGCATTAAATGCTCTTTTTACAATTTTTGGTATCAGAAAACGCTTCTGGTTTTGAAAAATCTGGATAGGGATTGGAGTAGAGAATAGAAATAAAATAAAAGTATAATTAATTTTCTCGTTCAGCGAGTTTTCTGTTTCAAGTAATCTCTTAAGAATAATAATAATGGGATTTTACAATATTTACATGCATTAATCTTATTTACTTTTAATTCAATTTTTTTCTGAAGTTTACAAATTAGACCACAGTTTCTGAAAGGAATAATAACTCACAATAATTAAGTATGGAAATTGAATAACACAAACTTAAATTTAAAGTAAAAAATGTTAGTGATGTAGTAGAATAAGTATGAGTGGAATCCACTATAAAGACAGTATAAAGTGAATCGTTTTGAACGACAATTATACACTTTTATTAACAATTTTTACAATCGTACAGACTTAAATCTAATATGCATAAATACATCGTAGTAGGCAGCTTGTATCTTAAACTTTAAATACTATTATAGTAAATACATATTGGGAAATAAGAAAAATTAAATATTGAATTGAAGTCATTTTACAATTAGATTTTCTTATTACAAGTTCCTAAAGTTCCCAATGTTTTTATCAGCGCCAAGTCGTCCACAATATCTGCTATATTTCTCTTCTTCGCAGTGGCAAGTTTTTTTGCAATTGCTTCAAGATTGTTTCAAAATTTCGCCGGAGTCCAAACTTTGAAGAATCCTATTCTGCAACCAAAATTTATATATACATAT
>CAKNXH010028747.1:0-13969 GCA_932178445.1 Andricus quercusramuli | reverse complement strand
TTGGTCGGTCTCTTTGAAGATACGAACTTGTGCGCTATCCACGCTAAGCGCGTCACCATCATGCCCAAGGACATCCAATTGGCTCGCCGTATTCGTGGAGAACGTGCTTAGAATTGTCTGATACCTATCTATTCAATCGGCCCTTTTCAGGGCCACCAAATTATTTACACGAGGAATAATTTCTGCTCTGCACATGTCTCCGGTCCAATTTTGAAAATAACAATCACATTGTGTTGAGCTTTGGCACACTTTTTTAAGACGAAACAGACAAATTCAAAAAGTTGTACAATTTTCAAAATTTTTAGGCCATTTTTTTAACATTTGAAAGTTTTATGTACTACGTTCGTAGTACTCGGAAATTCGTGCAACTTATCCTCACGAAATACGTAAATAGAAAAAAGTTGTATATCCAAAAAAGAACTACAAATGTGTTATTAATCATTTTTTGATAAAACGCTTAGTTTCTGTTTAATAGTGAAAAATAAGATTACAAATAAACGAATTAAATTTTTTGACAAAAAGACAAAAGTTACAGTACAATGTTTGATAACAAAGTTGTTTTCAAATTAGACCTGAAAACTTGCTTTTAGCCTTTTTTTCTCACGAGACTCGTAATGAGAATGTGTTCATTAACAGTAATATTTTCACGTATAAAAATTACACAAAAGTTAAATAACTTTCCGGTACCAAGTATACCTAAGCTTTAAGTTGCATTTTTTTCAGAATACTGAATGCATATTATAGTGTAGTACGTAGGAAACATTGAACATGCATAAATAGTGTATCTAGTTTTGAAGATTCTACTCAGTTTTCCCTATGTTTTTTTCAAAACATTTTTCTCTTCAAATGTCACTGATTATCGGGTTAGCATATCTAGATTTCGAAATTTCGCGCAAAATCCTACCTGAGTTTACCTGTGACTACTGACCTAATTTACCGGCCTAATTTGAATTTATGTATGTAAATACGTGTATTTATGTATATTTGCGTACTAATTAAAGATATTTCAAATTGTACATTGTATATATGGGACCGAAAACTGTTTCAAATCAGGCAAATTTTATTTTCTATATTTTCAAAAAACGAGAAAGTATTTGTTTAACGTCATTTCTAATATTTTAATCTAATTTTTAAGAGACATACGTTTCTTTCCCATTTTTCACTGCTGCGTTTTTGAAATTCTAATCGTGAGTCCAAATCTTCACAAAATGCGCATTGTACAGTGCCGCTCTAGGAATAATTAATACTTCAGGGTTGTTGTAAAGGGTTAATATGGGTTTTTTACGCAGTTTTTCAGTAAGATTTGTTGAAATATGTTTAATTCAATATCAATAAAGAAAAACACATTTTTTTAGTAGAAAGTTGTAAGTTAACTGATTAATTCGTAAGAGAAACCACCGTTCCGTGCGCTCACTACCTACCCCCACCCGCCGAGTAAACGCACACTATTAGAAGCTGGCACCCTGCATTTTTTTATTATCTGCGACCTCCTGAACATGAATCCGAAGAGAAACTGCGTTACACTTTATGCATGCTCAATGTTATCTACGTCCTCGTCTATTATATAATCAGGCGTTTTTTACAGTATTCAAACTGGCCGAAATGAGCATGTATTCTTTGGAAACTGTATTTTTTTTAAGCTAAAATATTATTTTTTCAATTCGCTTGATACTAATAATAATAATGATTTAGGTTGGAAATATAAGTAAAGAAAATTATATCTTCTATTGCTTTATTACAAGTTTCTACGATTATTAGAAGCTGAACACGAGACTTTGTTCATTACTGTTTATAGCACAAAGAGTTATTATTTGATTGCAAACTGGCTGACGCTCATTTTTTAATGAGACTCCATTATCCATTAGAGTGGTCCAAAAAAAGCAAATGTTGAAATGTTCACGAGCGACTGGAAATTCGTGTTATATAGCCTAGACAAAATTAGAATACGCCCATTTTTTTATTTTGTTGTAGTCATTTTTCAGCTCGCTAAAAGCAATTGTCCCTCTTATGGAGTTTAACACGTAAAAATACATTTTTTTTCAACTTCAATTTTTCATAAGAAGTTATGAACCAATTTATTCAATCTGAAGAGTTATTTGTTCTCCGAGATATCAATATGGATTTAGTCAACTTTTCATATTTCAGAAATATTATGTGACAATTGTACAAAAAGTAGAACTATATCAAAATTGCAATATTTGCGGACTTATTGTTCAACTTCATCTTTTGAAATGTGCCTGAGAACTGGTGTAATAAATAATATGTATAACAGATCAAAAATCGGTGAAGAAAGGAATTATGAAACAGCCGCGACCTGACGTGCTGAAAAAGCAAGCTTTTGTTAATCGAAAATTCTTTGAATTGAACACGGGTGCAATTACACAAAAGGAGTTTGTAATTTCAGTATGTCACGGCTTTCTTCCCGTGGCAAAATAATATGAAGCAAATTTGTTTATTTTTTAAGTACAGTATCGGAACAGCTTACAAGCGTACGATAGTACCTATATGTGACCGTCCACGAAGAAAGGGACCTAATGCGGAAAAAATCGATTTTCATTTTCTTACGCCAATTGAGTTTCCGAGTTACTCTTTCATTTCCAGTAATCAGAAATTTTTTAAGTTAATTACTTTTCTTGTTATTAAGCTACAAACATAGGCATGATAGCGTACGGGGAGAACGAACGAGAGGCCTACGAAAGCCAGCCCCACCATGGACAGCTGTACGCGACGTGTCCGTGAGATCCACTGGTTCGTGCCTAAAAGTGTGGTGGTAAGTGGAGGGGTGCTTTTCATAGACGCATCCCCTTTCTTCGTGGACGGTCACATATGTTTCATATATTTACAAAAATATATTTACCGCAAAGAATATTAAAATTTTATCAACTTTTTTTGCACTGTGATAGGATTTCTTTTTAGATATATTCTCATAAGCTGTGAAAAAGTTATATATTGTATAATAGTGTGGATGAGACCCCCATATTTGAACCTCTAATCCTCCTAATCCGTCCCTTGAAGAGTATTACCGCAACTAACCTATGACTCAGAACCTACCTGAGGGGGATTGGCGCAACCAACCTCCTCCAAGTGGCAGAACAATGAGACCTCAACTCTCAAGTAATAAAGTTTCAGGGCGTAGATCTCTAGGTAGAAAAGCGTAATAATAACAGGAATGAAGAGCGGATTAGTGGCAGGGGCCTTCAAAGCCCTTCTAATTGGGGCTTTCTTCCTAGGGGTCATAAATTTTCTTCCAGCTTTCCTTCGAAAAAAAGAGTGGTAGATCTTGAAAGAGGCCGTGCGATCCTGGGTCACGCTGCACCTGTTGATTGCGGGGACCCCTGACCCACAGTATGTGAACAAAATTCAGGAATCATAAAAACTGTTGCACGTATCTAATGTATTGTATCTACACTGACCAATTACAACTTTTATTTAGGCAAATAAAAAAACCATGCCATTGGAACAAGAAATTGATCCTCCGTTAAAAAACTTGGTGGCCCTGAAAAGGGCCGATTAGTGTCGCAGTACCGGTCAAACAATAATTTACTTCGAGCTGGTGTACTTGGTGACAGCCTTGGTGCCTTCAGAGACGGCGTGCTTGGCGAGTTCACCAGGAAGAAGAAGCCTCACAGCAGTCTGGATCTCCCGAGAAGTGATGGTGGATCTCTTGTTGTAATGAGCCAATCGGGAAGATTCAGCAGCAATACGTTCGAAGAGGTCGTTAACGAAGCTGTTCATGATGCTCATTGCCTTGCTGGAAACTCCAGTGTCAGGATGTACTTGTTTCAAGACTTTGTAGATGTAGATAGCATAGCTTTCCTTCCTCTTGCGCTTCTTCTTCTTGTCAGTCTTTGCGATGTTCTTCTGGGCTTTGCCAGCCTTCTTCACTGCTTTTCCGCTAGCTTTAGGTGCCATTGCGAACTTCAGGAGCAGATGTCTCAACTGCACGAAAATTCAGAACGAATTGACCGTGCGACCAAAAAATCGCGTATTTAAAAGCGACACGATCGGGAGAGCGCTTCAATCGACCCAGACTGTAGTGGGGACGAAAGCAGATGGGTGCACCAGGTGGGCAAGCCGTAAGAATCGTTGGTTTCTCCCCACTCTGTTCTGCATTGCTTTGGTGCGCCATACCACTCCTCCTTTCCTCGTCAAAGTGCATAAAACGCCAGTTTTTAGAACTTTTAGTCATAGCTTCCACAGAGTTTGTCGTGAGCACATCGTATCTACAAAAATTATTTGAAAATGTCTGGTCGTGGAAAAGGTCGTGCAAAGGGTGGCAAGTCAAAGACCCGTTCAAGTAGGGCTGGACTTCAGTTTCCCGTTGGTAGACTCCATCGTCTCCTCCGCAAAGGAAACTATGCCGAGAGAGTAGGAGCCGGAGCTCCAGTTTACTTGGCAGCCGTCATGGAATATTTGGCAGCTGAAGTTCTTGAATTAGCAGGAAATGCCGCCCGTGACAACAAGAAATCAAGAATCATCCCTCGTCACTTGCAATTGGCCATCAGGAACGACGAGGAATTGAACAAACTTCTCTCTGGTGTCACCATCGCCCAGGGTGGAGTTTTGCCCAACATCCAGGCTGTCCTTTTACCCAAGAAGACCGAAAAGAAAGCATAAGTTTGGAATCATATTGTCTATAATCGGCCCTTTTCAGGGCCACCAAATATTTTAACGAAGGAATGGTTTCTTGTTCTAATACATGTCTCAAGTTTTAGTGTTCCTAAAAGTGCATATGATTTATATATCTACCTCATCTCTGACATTAAGCTATTTCATAATCACTACCTGATGAACAGGCTATAAGCCTATTGTCTGCTATCTCGAATACTGGGTATGCACTGCTTTCCTTTCAATAATCATGATTAATAACACAATGCAAATGAAGAGAAAAAGCGATTTTTCCTGCCTTTAAACGTCACGACTAGGCGTTTGTTTACAAAATTGGTTAGAAAATTATTTTAAGCTATGGGACAAA
The DNA here is from genome assembly GCA_932178445.1 of Andricus quercusramuli. Taxonomy (NCBI): domain Eukaryota; kingdom Metazoa; phylum Arthropoda; class Insecta; order Hymenoptera; family Cynipidae; genus Andricus; species Andricus quercusramuli. Next base: position 8,994 of record CAKNXH010028747.1, on the reverse strand, counting down.
ACATTTTATCACTGATTTCTTTTAACCTTCAAATGTCCACAGTATAGACGTTTATTCATATAATCTGTGTGTAAAGTTATTAAAAAACACGAATTTTTATGATCCAGTATCATTTTGTCAATAAAAGCAAGTCATTCAGACGCAAAATTGTGGATACACATTTTGGAATTTTCGACCCGTGTCGACGCCAACTTGTTCTCTCGAAGAAACAAATACATTTTTTTTTTATTTTGGAATGAAATGATTTTTAGTACTTTGTAAATCAATTTTTGTGTCTTACGTATACTTTTTTTACTTCCTTGATTTTGTTCCAGAAATTACAAGTCAATTTATTTACCCTTTTATAAACTTGTTTTCTCAGGCAAGATGCATTTTGTCAAATTTTAATACACCAACAAAGTTATAAAAAAATTCGAGACACCTTGAAAGTTGTATAAAATTACAATATTTGTAGACTCGTAGCGAGCCTTTGATATCATTTTTTAACTTGAAATTTTCAAGAAGCATTTATTAGGGTATTGAGGACAGATTTGTGAAAAAAATGTTGATTATTTTTTAAATTATAGTTTTTAAGCGATTACGAAAATGAGTGAAAATTAAAAATTTCAGTCCAACAGCAGCTTTTCTTCGATCCTGAAGAATTTATGGCAGCTAAGTTGAACTCGGAGTGGGTTATTGTTAAAGGCTTAGGACTTCCAGATGCAGGCTCGACCATAAAGCTCCCTGCTACAGGCTTAAACCTGTAACCCAGCGCATTTCCCCAATTCTCTTGGCACTTTCTGGGCAACCAACTAATTTTTTTACAATATCCGCACCCTAGGGGGATACTTGACTTTAAAATACTTTACAACGTACTAAAAAACATTTTATTTGAAAATAAAAAAATTATGTATTTATTTGTTTCTACGAGAGAACGATTTGGCGTCGACGCGGGTCGAAAATTCCAAAATGTATATTTTCGGGCCACCCTAATATTTATTCAATAAAAATTAATTACTGTTTAAACTATATAAGTTAAAAACGCATTATTTGGCTATTTTTCAGCATTTAAACCAGGTTCTTTTAACGTAATAATCTGGTAATAAGAACTTTTTAGTATTTTTGTTAGACGATTCGATGGAGATCCACTATTGTTATCGTTATCAATATTTTAATTATAGCTGGTGAGGAGATCAGGAGTTTTGGCCTTCGAGGGGGACAAGGGTGGTTCTTGTAGTGTTGGGGGATGTTAAGGGAGAGAAAATAGTGTTTGCTGAGGCTTTGCGGGGTGAAATAAAGAGGGATGAAGGAAAATTTGAGCACGATAGGCGGCAGCAGTCTTGAGAGACGTCTGTCGATGGCAGAATGTGGAGAGGTCCTAGTTATCGACGGAAAAGCGGGACGTGGGAGGTCGTCAGCGAGAGTGCTGGTAGTGAAGTAGACGGGTAGAAAATTTTCCACACGCCACGAAGGCTAACATTGCGTGGCCCGGTGTCGAGCGTCTAGAATAAGTGTGAGGAGGATCTCTTGAAGAGGAAGAGTGGCTGCCAAGAGAGTCCGGAGAAAAGCGCGGTAGAGAGTGCGTTCAAGAGAAGTATAAGAACACGTAGGTCACCTCCCCAAAAAATGGAGGGGCAGTCGCAGAAGGAGGCATTAGGGATGCTGTTAGGCGTGATCAGGGGACTGAGGAAAGACGTGAATGGGGCTAAGGAGCAGATGGAGGGTATAAGGTTGGATTGGAGGATTAGAGATGATAAATATAAAAAGGTGGTGAAGGAGCTGAGGGGGGCAGTAGGAGGAGTAGAGAGGGAGGTAGGGTTGGTAAGGAAAGAAAAAGAAGTTAAAATGAAGCAGCTGGAAGAGGAGATTAGGAGTGGAAGGAAAAAACGGGAAAAGGGCTTGAGAAGGTAGAGGGCAGGTCGGAAATGAAATTAGGTGACAGAGAGAAGGTCGTGAAAAAAGGTATTTGGGAGAGGGTAGAGAATAGGATGGAAGAGAAAGTGGGAGAGCTTAGGAATGAAAAGGAGGAGAGGGTGGATAGGTAAAGGATAAGTGCAATGGAGTTGAAAATGGAGGGCAGAGAGGAGAAATAATATTGTGATAAGAGGGTTGAAGCTAAAGAGCGGGGAAGAATTGTAGAATGTGGAAGCACTGCTTCCATGTTAGGCTGGATGGAAGAAAGGAGAAGAAAGTTTTGGTTGTGGAACTGGAGAGCTGGGAAGAGATGTTAGCGGTAATGAGAAATAAAAATAGGTCGAAGGACAAGGGGGGTTTCATCGATCACGATTTGATGAGGAAGAAAAAGAACGTGTAGAGAATGTTGAATGACAGAGCTAGGAGGAAGAGGAGTGAAATTAGAGCGGCCAAGGTAGGGTATCGTGAAATAAAAGTGGATCAGAAAATGTGGGCGTGGGACGAGGACAAAGAGATATTAAAGGAAGTGCAGGAAAGTTTGTTTCGTAGGTAGTAGGGGGTGGGGCTAAAGCAAGGTGGAGGAGTAGTGAAGGTGTGTACTCGAACGTAGCAGGGGTAAAGAAAAAGCATGAGGATTTCTGGAGGTATATCCAGGAATTTGATTTTGTAGGACAGGTAGATACGTGGGTAGAGAGAAAATAATGGAATAGCATAGAGAGAAAGCTGATAAGGGGATATAGGTGGAGGTCCCAAGAGGTGGTCAGAGCAAGGAAGAAAGCAAGGGCTAGTGGGGTTATAACGGGGGTGAGGGATGTATTAGAGAAAGAAGTTCATGGAAAGGGAGGGGTGAATAGCGTGCAAATAAGGGCGGGCAAAAAAGGGTGGAAAAATTGCTAGAAGAAAGAGAGGTAGGTATAGTGGTACCGGGGGGGGGGGGGGGGCTAAAAAACGTGCAATGGGACGGAGTGGGGCCTGTACAGGGAAGGAGAGAGCTTTGAAAGGAAAACGAAGGATAAAATAATAAATACGGTGGGGAGAACGGCGGAAGGCAAGGTAGGGAAAAAGTGTCGATGGGCAAGAGAGTGAGCTGAACGATGGAGGCCATTGAGAAATATGAGGATGAGCTAGGGAAGGTGCACTTTGAAGGGGAGGACGTGTGGAAGATGATAAATAGGTTTAGGAAGCGTAAAGTGGGCATGAATGAGAAAATCGGGAGTGAGGAGAGGAAGGAGTTTTTTTAAAAAACCATTCAGGGCCCAGATTCACGGAAGAGAGATGTCGGGAGTAGACGAAAGAAGGGGGTAGAGAGTTGAATGACGACTAGATAAACAGGTAAGGAAGTTAAGAAGGTCAAAGGTAGCAGGGCTGGACGGAGTAGAGACAGAAGCGTGGCCGTTTAGTACGCAAGACGTTAGGGAGAGGCTGAAGGAGGTAGTGAAGGAAGTATGGAAGGGGAGGAATTACCAGAAGGGTGGAGGAGGGGTTATTAGTGCCACTGTATAAGGAAGAAGATACGGATAGGCAGACAATTTATAGAGGGATTACGCTTATGAATGCGACGTACAAAGTATACGCGATGGTGTTGGCGGAGAGGCTACGGAAAGACGTCGAGGGGAAAGGAATATTGCCGGAAACGCAGGCGGGATCTAGGGCGGGTAGGATCACTATCGAAAATATATACATTTTGCAGCACGTGGTGGATAGAGAGCTAGGGAAGAATGGGGTGAAAGTGTATGCGTTTTCTGTGGACCTCAAAGGCGTCCGAGGGAAGTGGAGAGAGGCCTGATCGAGAGGAAAGATAGACATATGAAGAGAAGAAAGATAAGGTGACAGGAGGGTATGGGATTTCGAAGATGATTTTGGAAGGAGAATTAAATCATTTGCCTCACTATTGATAAGTGTGCTATTTTATGGAGTAAAGTTGTGGGGGTGGAAGGAAAGTGATGAGGTGAATAGGACACAGGAGAGGTATGTAAACTGGATACTAGGGTTGGCAAGGAGTACGATTAATCATATTGTTAGGAGGCAGGCGGGGAGAACGAGTTTAGGGATTCTAACAGGGAGTCGGGCGCGTAATTATGAGGAAAAATATTTGAAAGGGGGAGGGCGGTGTAAGCTAGTTAGGGACCGTTGGTGGGGAAGGGAGAACAGAGGAGGAGAGGGAAAGATTGACGTTGAAAGAGAAATGTGTTTTAGAAGGAATGTGCTGCAGAGGTATGAAGTGAGAAGGATGCATGAGCAGGAAAAAAATGTATAAGGTGGCGAAGAAGAATGGCATGGTGAGAGGGAGAAAGAAGGCAGGAGAAGCTGAGAAAATTGTAGGGTCAAGGTTCAATGTGAATTACGGGTAGATTATGGCAAGAGCGAAAGCACAGTATTTGTGTGAGAAAGGAAAGAAATGAAGCCAGGAGCTTATAGCGAGGATGAGGTGTGTGTGCAAAGAGGGTTTTAGTTGGTTCTGACTTCCTAGGGAGAAGAGAATGTGCGAATTGTGCCGGAAGGGGCAGGCAAGGATGGAACACTGGCTGGAGAATTGCAAGGGACTGGAAAGAAGTTAGATTAGCATAGAGGTCTCACTGCATGAAAAAGGGGACAGAAGGGTGGTGGCATGGGTGAAGGGGGTATTGGGCGAGGTACAGAAGAAGAAAAGGAAGGAGGAGAATGAATGGAGAGGGAATGATTGTGAATAGGAGAGGAAGTAAATATAAGAAAATTAAAAATATTGTAAATAATTAGCAGATAAGTATTAGTTTTTAATCGTTGAGGCAGGGGCTGGCAATGCGAGGCAAGTTGAAAGATAGTGACATGCGTGCCTGGCCCTTAGGGTGACCAGAAAAAAACACTTTTGATTTTCTTAGGAGTAAAGGGCAAATAACCGTAGTTTATGCGATTGTAGAAGCCAGATTTTTTTGTTTTTTATTTTAAACAATATTTAGAGGTGGCCCATCGCCTTTGAAGTTCTTATGTAATTAACATGGGTAAACTGAACTTTTTTTTCATTCAAGATTTTAACCACGAAGTTATCCGCTTTTTAATTTGAACTTTCAATATGTTGTTCTCGAGGTTCTCAGAATCTGAGTACATTTTTGAATTTGACAGGTCTACGACATAAGCTTTTTAATTTTCGGGGCGGAGCGCTCATCAGCTCAGCCATGAAGGTCCATCACAGTGGGTCTTGACACTATAAACTCATAAAGCCGTCCCATTCTCAGCAAGTTTTTTTAGTCATATTTCCCTTTTTCAGAAAAGTGGATAATAATAATTCAGGGGACTCCAACTAATCCTGTTATAAAGTCACATCGATGAAAAGAGCTGGGGTTGCACTTTTACCATCGACTCTTCACTTACCGAAATTGTCAGCTTTTGCAATGACAACTTTCAAAGACGATGGGCTACCTCTAAATATTGTTTAAAATTGAAGAAAAAAAAATCTGGCTTCTACAATTGCATAAACTACCATTATTTTCCCTTCACTCCTGAGAAAACCGAAAGTGTTTTTATCTGGTCACCCTACTGGCCCTCTATGAGAGGGAAATATGTAGCTAATTTAAGTGTACCCGCTGAGCAGTTATCAGGGCTAGAATGCCGCCAGCTTTTTTTGTCAGGTCCTCCGAGGAGATGTCTTCATTAGGGTACAGCTCGGATAAGTATTTCAAGACTGCTGCTGGTTCCCACGTAGTTTGTTTTAAGGTCTCTGAGAAAAAAATTTAATACTATAGTTATGGAACTGGTGAATGGAGGGGGATGGTTCCTTTGACAGAATTGCCACCACAACTGAATTCCCCTGCTGTAATGTTTGAGTGTTCCTGGAGTTATCGATGACAACATTACTGTAGCAGACTCTTCTAATGCTCCTCTCAACTTGAAACTCTCCCGGATAATTGTACTGCTACCAGGGTATGGCTCGATGACAGCGGGTGTGTTTTCCTGGAATTGCAGATTGATAGACGTCTATCAGGTTGAAAATAGATGGGTTTTGAGACCATCAGGGATGTGGAAACCTCAATTTTCATGAAAACTTTTATTATAACAGAAAAATGAGGAAAATCATAGAAGAAGTTACTAGCCAACACTACAGTGAAGGCATCAACTATTTTTATCCACACTTGTGTCACTGAGTCGTGGATGGATGCACTAGTTTTCTTATTTTTTAACTCGTCATTCACCAACAGACGCAGTAGGGCTTCTTCATTACCTGCCCTCTTGTTTTTCGTCGAAGGTTGCCCTCTCTCGGGGCGAAGAGCTGTTTCTCTTCGATTCGCAAGTGGCTTGAAGAATTACTCTCATATGAACTTGAGTCGGACTCTCGTTCAAAACTTCGTCTGTAGCGTTCTTTTTAAGGGGCTGAGGAAGGGAAATCTCCAAGAAAATCCAGGGAAAGTGAGTAGTGTCGGATTGGCTCAGTGCGCCTACTGACTATGACCCCTCCCTGTTAGGTTACCAATCCTGAAGGTTATGAACCCAGTTGAAAAAGAAAAGAAGGGATATCGAATTTGGTGGCCTGAGACAGTTAGACTGCAAGGACACTTGCGCTTGAAGCGAAATATGGAAAAGAGAGATGGATTAATTGAATTAGTGCGGCGAAACGAGAAGGGAGGGCCTTGTAAAGCGATCGGAAGTTTTACTCGCGTAATTTGCGAGTGAATTGATGCTGGGATTTGGGTGATTGGCAACTGAAAAATTTAGGTTTGCATTGTATGAGTGAGCTCTAACGGTGATGGAAGGAAGCTTGGATTCCGCGAGGATTTGTTTGTTGTGGATGTACCAAGGGATATTTAAAACGGAACGGAGAAGGTGCATGTAGGTACCTTGGAGTTTTAAAAGAGGATTTGGGGCGGCAGAGCTCCAGATAGGAATCGCGTAAGTGGAAATGCTTCTAAGTATGGCATTGAAGGAACGAGCTTTGTTGGCTCGAAAAACTGTGGGGTTATTGAAGAAGGGTTGTGGTAAGGTAAAGGCTCCATTGGCCTTATTGCGGGTGGCGTGGATTTAGAATTGTTGATTTCAAATCTCCATCTGTAGTACCAGTCGAGAGCGATTGTAGTAAATCTGTTTAAACGAGAGAAGCAATGTATGATGACCTTGAAGGTTTGAAGGAAACCAATATCATCAGCGTAATGTACAGTGAGAATGTTCTTGTGCTCCTGTTCGAGAGAAAGGATTTAATTACACCGATGAGATATTGAGGAAAATTCAACTTGATGAGTTTATAGATAAGACCGTCGTGCCAGACTCTATCAAAGGCTTCTTTACAGTCTAAAAGAAGCATGGATGTGTGCCTGCCCTTGTTATGATTTTCAGCAATGTATTCGGAGACACGGAGAAATGATGGGCTGTTCCATGACGTTTGCGGAATTCGTACTGGAGCTCAGGGAGAAAGCTATTTTGCGAAACGAAGTCATCAAAACGAGAGATAATTATGTTTTCCGCTAGTTTGCTGAGAGTGCAGAATAGACTAATAGGTCGATATCTGGATGCTGAGCTAAGAGGTTTACCCGGTTTTGGAAGAAAAATTACAATAGCCTCTTTCCAGGCTGGGGGAATGTATTGTAGCGGTGTAGCCGCATCATTGCGTTAACAATGTTGCAAATAGCCATGATATGTTTGCGAGGGAGAGTTTTCAGTAAATTGTTGCTGATGGTGTCATTGCCGGGAGCTTTACAATATCTCAAAGAGCGGATTGTGTCGGAGACTTCTTTAGAAGAGGTGGGTATGAAGTCTGTGTCTGTAACCGTGAAGTCTTGAGCAGTCTTTGAGACATGGTCGCGAAAGTAAGCAAATTTGTCGAGGCTTTGACGAGAGAGGGGAAGTGGGATTTTCTGTGACGAAGGGATTTTATGACTTTTCAGTATATTTTGGAATTTAATTCGGCCTCGGCTGTGTAGGAGTCGAAGGAAGACTTATCGATGGGTTGGAGCATGGTTTTTAGTTTTTTTAAGGGAGTTGAGACGCTGGCGATGTTTAGGATTACGGTAGGACTGCCAATGTTTGCGGGCTTGGTTTTTCTTGCGAATAAGAAGACGGGTGGCGTTTGAGAGTTCGGTTTTGCGTGCAGAAGTGGAGTTAATTGAGGTGGAAGGTTGGACAGAGTTTTGGATATTTTGAGTTCGGGCAACAACATCTGCATCCAGGTCAGGAGTAGAAGGGATTTTGCTGCAATTGAAAGTGGAAGTTTCGAGAATGTATTTGGAATGGAGGTAGTCGATTTTAGATTCTGTGAAAGGTGAGAGTTCGGGGGTACCACACAACTCTAGGAGTACTGGGTTGTGGCTGGAACTTAATTCAGATAGAGACCAGGGGTCTTTGTCAATGGCGATATTTCTTGTTAAAAAGATGTCGAGGATATAAGGTTGGTGTTTAGAAGAGCTGGGAAAGCGGGTGGGTTTTGAGGGGACGCAATAGTTAGATTATGGCGAGTCAGGCTTCTGAGGAGAGCGTTACCCTTGGTGTTATTTTTGAGACAGCCCCAAGCCCTGTGTTTGGCGTCAAGATCGCCAGCAACCAAGGTTGGGGTATTAGTGTTGAAGAGGTCGGGTATTTTGGAGATGTCATTGTTATCTGGTGGGGAGTAGAGTGAAAGGATGCGAAGAAGACCAGAAACAAGATGAATTTCGATTCCAATTACTTCGCAAGGAGAATAGTTCATGCTGATGGCTAAGTGCCAGAGAAGGTTACGAACTAGAAGCGCCACACCACCGCCTTTGGAGGAAGAACGGTCTTTTCTGTGGGCAAAAAAATCAGGTATATACAGTTTCTTCCTAGAATTTAGATGAGTCTCGGTAATGCAGGCGACATCGATGGATTTATCATTCAGGAGTAGAATTAGTTCTAGTCGTTTGGGAGCGGAGATGCCGTTTGCACTCCAAGTAAGGATAGTTAGTTTATCTTCAAGCGCGTCCGGGATTAGGGAGCTGGAGGGCACCTGCGAAGGTGGAGAGGAAGTCGAGAAAAATCTGCTGCAGTTGCGGATTCTGCAGGAGATCGGTATTGGGAGAGGGATGAGTCTGGTTTTGGACATGAGATAGAGGACGAGCTGAGACTACGTTAGCGAAGGAGCGTTGGGGGAAGTGGGGTAGAAAGCGCTTCGGGGTTTAGGAAGGG
>CAKNXH010028737.1:0-11688 GCA_932178445.1 Andricus quercusramuli | reverse complement strand
CTTGGAAGAGTTTAGATGGGTCAGATAAAAACTGTTGATTTTCTCTGACCCACCTCTTTCTCCGCTTTAGACTTCTCCTCACGTTAGATAGTACATGTATTCTGTCAACAATATTCTGCTTGATGGTCAGTAGCTTTGATTTGTTGATTGTGTGATGATGGATTTGCAGTTATGTAGTCAATCACACACTGAATACGGGACGCGTACTGTCTTGCCCAGCCTATCTTCGTGCTGAGTTGATGTATTTGTCTTTTGGTCTTATGATCAACCGTTGGTTCTGTTTTACGGTTTGCATCTGCCGAAGCTCTCGCCGCATTGTGCACACGACAATTGATAGTCCAAAGGTCGGATTCTTCGGAAAAATCTCCACGAAGCTCGTCAGCCAGTTCAGCCAGATCTTTGGGCTTTGGAGAAACCTGAATGTTGATGTTTCGCCGGGTCCTGAAGCATCGTTCTTCCTCTATTGGATGCCTGTTCGAGGTTGGTGTCAGTGTCGCTTCTCTTTCTCTGTTGCCGGCTTGTTCTGGCTGCGGTTGAGTAGGCGCTCTGCTCATATAACCCCTTTTCTGGAAGTCCTCGGCACGGTTTCGCAGACGTTTATGCACAAAATCCGAGAACTCTGGGTGTTTCTCGCACCACAGTGTATCCAGTCGCGTTATGTAACCTTTTCGTTCAGGGGGCATACTGGCATCATAGCACTCCAGCAGGATCTCCCTGAGTCGATCCGCCCACTCAACAGTAATGAGATTTTTTCAGTCAATCGCATTGACTCTGCCTTGATCGGCTCCCCCAACTTTAGGGTAGTCGGCATTGTTGTCCGCCCCATTGTCGGGAGCCCCGCGCGTTGGATCGTTTCGAAGCGCACTTACCGCAATTATGTTTGTTGTTGTCATTGTTGTTCCCAAGAGCAGCTAGGTAAAAGGATTCCTCCATCCTTGTAGAGCCCCGCATGCAAGGATAAGGCTGTATACTCTGAGAGGTCGCCCGGTATCCCAGAGTCACCGTTTAAGACACCTCACCCAGGTGCCATTCAGCTTTCGGCACGGTTTTTACGCCTTCGCTTACGGGTCATTCCTTCAAGAACATCCCTGGACAATTGTCCGCGACAGCTTATTAATGATTGTAACCATATTCAGCAGAAAACCTCTGTACAGGGACCTTCCATCCGCAACCCTATGACGCGTTCGATGGCTCTGTCATGGGCCCTTCGGTTTGGTTCCCAAGAAACAGAAAGCGATTCCGAATGGTATATATATATTCTCAGAATATTGGGCAAACTAAATACAAGAATCAAGAACATGAGCCTCAAAATTAACTTAAATAAAAAAAAATCATAGTGATTGAAGGAAAATGTGAGATGACAATGTGGAACATTGTCCTAAATGACGAGAGATTAGAACAAGTTGATAAGTACATATATCTAGGTAGCCTATTGACTAGTGAGAGGAGGATAGATGGGGAGTTAGATAGACGCATAAACGAGGGTCTGAAGGTTATCGGTGGAGCAAGGTCCATTCCAAGAAGTAAAAATAGATCAAAAAAAGCTAGAATGGCAATGCATGATTCTATGTTTGTACCGACTGTGCTATATAGTAGCGAGACATGGACCTGTCAAGAAACGGATAAGAGTAAAAGTAACGCGATTGACATGAAATCTTTGCGCACAATTTGAGGAAAAACACTGATGGACAAAGTGAGAAACGAAATAATTCTTAAAGAATGTGGTGCTGAAGAGACAATAGTTGACACATTGGAAAGAAATCAGGTAAGATGGTTCGGGCATGTTGAAAGAATGAAAGATGAAAGTTTGACAAAACAAGTGTATAAAGGTGTACAAGTGTATAAAGTAAATGGCAGTATGCCCAGAGGCAGACCTTGGAAAGAATGTTAAGAATGTATGAATGAGACCTCAATCTGAAAAGACGTAAAAAGACATGCAAACAGAAGAGCTTGCATGCAAAAATGCATGGACGTGAAGGAAGCTAGAGAAGTATGCCAGGAAAGAAAAGTGTCGCGACAAATAGTCTATGAAAAGAATGTGAGTAGAGTGAATGACGCCTGAAAGAAAAGACCTTTGATACTAAGGGCCCCGAGTGGGGAACCTCAAATAACAACCTTGTGAGGCTCTTCAACTGGGGTGATCGCTAGAGAGGTTGATCAGAAACCTGGTTCGGAGCAGTGTTGCGGAACGAACGTGCTATTTGAATAAATAGCACGAAAATTCTAGATCAATCTAAAGAAAAAAAATCTATACCTTCTTCCCAACACGACTATTTTCCAATCAAACGAGTCACGCCTAGAACGAAAGGGAAATGGCTTGATGGTATTATTATTATTATACCATTAAGCCCTTTTCCATTCGGAGTAGGCGTGTATAATAATAATAATAATAAATAATTTTGGGTGATACGTTTCGTTTCGGTTTTTGTTTCATATTTTCGTGATACGAAAATAAGTCTAGGATCTATGTGTAACGATATTCGGATATAATAATTAATATAAGGGAAAATTAAGCAAGCACGCAGCACTTTCTGAATTCCGGCGCCCTAAGTCCAGTGTTTCTGGCCTTGCGCTTGTTTATTTACAGGGGATCCGCGTCTTACTGTGTGTCACGTTTTAGGACCCTTAAGTACGAATGTATCCCCATTCCTAGGTGTGACGAATCATTGTTGACCTGTTTCAGGAAGACAAGTGAAGTCGTTAATTGATTCAAATATTAAACAAAATAATTAACTGAATGGTGGCAGTACAGACTTTCATAACCAACAAAACCAGTGTTTTCCAGGAGAGCGAAAAAACCTTCCGTAAAATCTAAAACACCATTTAAAGGTGAGACAGAAAACCATGTTCAAGATGACGCGCCGCTGATTCAAGCCCATATAAACTGAATTAGAAAAAGTTACCTGGTTTTGAGGAAACAAATCTGCCAGTTGACAAACTCAAAGTGACACTGACCAAAATTGGAACATGTTAGGCTGCGCATTGCGAAAAAAAATGTAATTTTCCGTAAGTTAAAAATAAAAACTCAGTCCCAAGATATTGAGTTCCTGAATAAGGGTAAAAAAGTTTTTGTTCAAAAAAGTGGAAAAATTCCGACTAAATCGTCGAAGAATTTTGAGTTTACGATTTTACAGGTTTTGAAAATCGGCTTACGGTTGCGATTGGAACTTGATTTTTCAATTTTTCAATTTAAATAAAAACGTGCTACTGAGATATGGGGAAGGTAAATGAGAATAACAAATGTTTGATACAAACAAATTATTCAGGTTCCGAGAAAATAAAAATTTAGTGTGACGTTGTCGTACTGAGAAAGGCGATCATTCGGCGGAAAGAAAAAAAAAATATCGTGAAGGGAAGAAACATAATTATTAGTACGCTAACAGACTACGCTAAAATATAAACTAAAACTCAAATTGTAAGGGTGGGCGAAATAAGCTCAGGAGGCCACTTTAAATTACTAAAGGTTTATTGTCTACATTACAAGGTTATAGAGTGGCTTAGCGCCATGCTCTCGAGAGCAGGCCGGAATCAAGACTGTCGCCGCCGTCCCCATCGCAAATGCGGCGACTTCCTCGCGATCGCAACGCTATCTTCGCATACGCTTTACACACACACATCCACGCAATTATGCCGCGTGTGTATAGTGCCGGTTTCTCATACTCTTACAAAATTTAATTCTTTTCATCAGTGTATTAAAAAACTAAAATTCTAACTAATAGTTTGACCACAACGGGTATTTGATTTTTGAGGATTTTTTTATGTAATAAACCCATTCCCGAAAAAATGTTATTCAGTTCTGTGCTACCACCCTTCAACGTAGAACTACCAAATTGGACGGAATTGTGAGTCCACTAATAACAATTTAAAAAATTGAATCTAAAATTTTTGTTTGAATACAAACAATTGTTTGATGGTACAAACAGATTATATTTATTAAACATTTGAGCAGGGTCTGTTAATATTTACATGTGCTTCTATAGGCACGCAGGAAAAATTGGGTGTAAGAATCATTACAGGTAACGAGTGAAACGAGTTAAACTCCAGCTATATAATTGATAGAGGGGTAAGCTCGCGGTGGCGAATAAAAAATTCTTTCTTACGAGTTTTCCTCGTACTGAGTTTGATATTCTCAAGTCTGTCGGAGAAATATAGTCATTTTATAACTTTAGGAATAACAAAACCATTAATTCAGAACTACTAAATTGAACTTAATTATGATCCTACTAAAAATTTTCTAAGAAAAGTATATTGTGTATCAAGGGCGTAAAGAAGGGTATTTGGACAAGTGTGAAATTGCCGCCCGAGCGAAGCGAGGGAGGCAGTCACACTTGTAGAATAGCCGTACGCCCTTGATACACGCCATACTTTTTGTCCTACCATCCTTGAAAACAAGCATGTGAAGCAGATAGAGGATGTTTGGTGTACTTGACAATTTTAGATTATAAGTGACAGGAAGAAATAACGTACTTTGCAGAAGGGAGACTGTAGGGTCCAACGATACAATTTTTTTTAAGATAAAGATAAGTGTTGCGGAACGAGCATGTTATTTATTTTTTTTTTCATACTTTTTCTCGGATGAACCCGGTTTTTCGTCATAGCCACGGACTAAGTCAAGTGACTGATGAGATCAGGATGTTAAAAGTTATTTCAATACGTTGTTTGAAATCATTTACGATGATGTTGTAGGTACAAAATTATAAGCATGATATAGTTTGCAGTTTCGCTTTGCCGCTGTTATTATATAATATTATTATTATTATTATTATTATTATACCATTAAGCCATTTCCCTTTCGGGGTAGGCGTGACTTGCTCGGTTGGAGAGTAGTGAAATAGGTATATAGGAATGAGGTAGTAGATGGGTATATAGGTGTTAGGTATAGATGTTTTCGATTGATCTGGAGTTCTCATGTTATTTATATAAATAATACGTTCACTCCGCAACACTGCTTCGACCCAGGTTGCTGATCAATCTCTTTAGCGATCACCCCAAGTGCGGAGCCTCACAAAATTGTTATGTATGGTTCCCCACTCGGGCCCATTAGTATCCAAGGTCTTTGTTTTAGGCATCATTCACTCTTTTGTCACTCTGTTTACAAACTATTTGTCGCCACACATTTCTGTCCTGGCATATTACTCCAGCTTCATTCACGTCCAGGAATTGCGTGATGCAGGCTCTTGTATTTCTATGGCTTCTTATGTCTCTTCGTATTAGTGTCTCATTCACAGATTCTAACCATTCTTTCGGCGGTCTACCTCTGGGCATTCTGCCATATACTTTACCTTTATACACTTGCTTGGTCAATCGTTCATCTTTCATTTTTTCAAGATGTCCGAACCACCTTAGCTGATTTCTTTCCCATATGCCAACTAATGTCTCCCCTGTACCACATTCTTTGAGGTTTTTCTCGTTTCGTACTTTGTCCATCAGTGTTTTCCCGCATATTATGCGCAGAGGTTTCATGCCGATCGCGTTGATTTTACTCCGGTCCTTTTCTTGACAGGTCCATGTTTCGCTACCGTATAGTACAGTCGGTACGAAAATAGAGTTATGTATGGCTATTTTAGCCTTTTTTGATATGTTTTTATTTGTGAGGATGGAGTCATTTAAATAAATAACACGAGAATTCTAGATCAATCTAAAATACCTTTACCTCACACCTATATACGTACCTACCAACCTTATACCTATATACCCATCTACACACTACTATTTTTTAACCGTGCCAGTCACACCTACCTTGGAAGGGAAATGGCTTAATGGTATAATATAATAAATAGGGTTGAGAAAAAAATTAGCTAAAACTTGGACTCTATGTAAATTCTCACGTTGAATCGAAGGGTACTATTAGCTTTCAAGTAACAGATATTATTTTGAAAAATGGTTCAAACAATTGAAAACTTAACTGCTTTTTTTATGAAAAATCGTCTTTTATTTAAATGTTCAGGGATAAAAATCATATCCTTAAAATTATTAATTTCTCGGCTGTATTTGTTTCAGAATAAGTATGGTTAAAGACAATCACAAAAAGAAATTGGCTTTCTAACGTTTGTAATGAATTTATTGCAAATTGTTTCTGAAAAAAATCTTAAACCATCGTAAAAGTGCACTACTCAGTAACCAGAAGAGGCTACCAACTTTTGTTTTCACATGCACATGAAAAAGTGAAGAGAAAAAAGACTAGCTCAAAACCAAAAATCAAAATTAAAATTTGATTGACATTTTTTTACTCCAAATTTTGAATTTTTTTTGGCTTCATTTTTATAGAAAAAAGGTTGATTTAATTCTACATAATACCTATAAATTTGAATAAAATTACACAGAAAATAATAAAGTTTCATTTTGACCAAAGGAATTGCATCAAAATGTACTGAAATAAAATTGAACCATAATTCTTTCATATTGAGCAATACGAATATTGAAAGAAAATCAATAGTTTCTCAGTTTTTACATTTATCAAGAGAGCGAAAGTAATTAAAGTTCAAAATGAGTTTGTTTTCAGACAGCTAATTTGAGTAACTACTGTTTTATAAGACAACCACCTGGCCCACCCGAAGGCATGAATGGAAATATCCCTCCAAAATATTCTTGTCCATAAGGTTCTCCATTAAACCACCATAGGCCACTATGATATTTTACACATATCTATTATTTGCTGACTTTTGATTACCATTATGAGGTGGCGGTCGATTAATTGATTCTGTAAGAAGAAATATATACTTCATAGGGTTAGGGATTATTGGTTGGCGAATTTCTTCAGCAAACCTCAAAGTTCGTTAGCCATCCGTTTTGGATGAAAATTCAAAAAGTTAGAGCATTTTCAAAAATGTTGAGACTTCTTTTTTAAGATTCAACAATTCTATGTACGGTTATTAGTAGTACTCAAAAAGACGAAAAATTTATTCTCATGACTTTTTGTAATGAAAAGAAAAAGTTACCAGAGTTATAGCACTCACAAAATTCCAAAAAACAAACGAAAATGAACATTTTGAGCGAAACAACGCACGATATGAAAAAATGTCGAAGAAAAAAAGACGTTGCATTTTGAACACCGTACAAGATTGTCATAACATGTATTTAAATTTTCTTGAAAAAACGAAAATTCGAATTTTAAAACTTCAAAATTTGAAACTATACAAGATACGGAAAAAGTTGAATAGACAAAGGTACGACAAAAATAAATAGACAAAAGATGTTCACCCAAAAAAGAGCTACAAATTTAAGATTCATCATTTTTTAATAAGATACGTATTTTTTGTCTTAATCGTGAAAAATAACATTCACGAAACAAAAATTAATTTTTTGGAAGAACCACGCAAGGTACGAGAGAAAATGAATAAACAAAAATGTGCAAGCGACATAAGCTATAAAAAAATTAAGAGGAAAAAGTTGCGTAACCAAAGAAGAGCTACAAATTTGTCAGAAATATTTGTTGATAGGACGAGTGGTTTTTGTTCTCATCTTAAGAAATAGCAGTAAAAAGAACAAATTTAATTTTTGGAAAAACCACACAAGAGGCAAAAAAATGAGAAGAAAAAAGTTTTTGGTTCAAATCGTAAAAAATAGCATTGATAATAAGCAAATTAAATTTATAGAGAAACGACACAAGTTGCAATAAAATGCGTAATAACAAAATTGTTTTTTTTTTTATAGAATGCGCACATTTTTCAGTTATAAAAATAAGACAATGAAAATACGTCTATTTCAATACCAATGCATGTTATGAATTGTAATAATATACATTTATTGAAACGATCAAATTTTCAGGGTAGCTGAGGATAAAATATAATGCAAAATAAGGAACAAATATTAAAGTTATCATGAAAAATAAAATTTGTCCTTTATTTTGCAATATCTGAATAATCAGTCCCAGACCGAGGTACAAAAATGAATACAATATACATTTAATATGTATACAGGGGCTAAACTCAATGTAGGAAAGATTGCATTATCGACGAAATCGAAGTGCGAGTGTGACTGACCACTGAAACAATTTTTTAGTTTGGGACATCAACTAGCAAGATGAACGATATTGAGGATCAAAAAGTAGCATTAAACACATTGAAGACAAATTGATTTTTAAATATTTTTTCCGGCGGTCTAGGCTCTATCCTCAAAATATGCTTTTTAAAAGAGCCGGTAAAAAAATGACCAGTATCGGTAATTTTGTTTTACCGATGCCGACCCGTTTTTTACCGGTACCGACTTTGTATACACAACCTCCATATATCCCAGCCGTTATCTAATTCTTGACAGGAATTATTATCTCTATTTTGGTGATGAAATAGAGTAAAAAAGTAAGTCGTTGCGTAAAGTAACGTCTTTTATTGTTAGAAGAGAATCAAATACACAATCAGTTTACAGATGTATTGCAGAAAATAATGCAACTTTACTAGATGTATCTAAGTTCTTCCTTCTATAGGAGATAGACAAGTACCAAACCTTTAAAATAACCGCAATCACACCAAATATCCCAACTCTCAAAAAGCGTTCAGGTGATGTATGATGTACTCAATCCTATAGAGTATAGAGTCCTTAAATCCTATACCGTCTGCAGCCGGATTCTTATTAGAAGCCCTTGCATTCGCCTGCACTTGGCCAAGGGAGTGGAAAACTGCAGAAAACCAAAGCGCACGCGGTTACCGATAATAGTTCAATGTTAATAGTGTAATGGTGGAAGCTATATCAATTACTTGAGGATATATGCTCTGGTAATGTTCGGTCTAGATTTAGGTCTACCAGCTATGCGTAACGAAGGGTACATTTGAAAAGGATCCGTTTCTAACTATGGGCCACGTTTTAGGATCTCCTTTAAGTACCAATGTATCACCATCTCTG
The DNA here is from genome assembly GCA_932178445.1 of Andricus quercusramuli. Classification (NCBI taxonomy): domain Eukaryota; kingdom Metazoa; phylum Arthropoda; class Insecta; order Hymenoptera; family Cynipidae; genus Andricus; species Andricus quercusramuli. The sequence goes on along the minus strand of CAKNXH010028737.1, from coordinate 2,850 downwards.
GACATGACGAAATATCGAACACCTATTCCAAAAAGAATAGTAAAGTCATTAATTAATTTAACTACTAAACAAAATCATTCACTTGAAACAACTCAATTGGACTGAATTGTGAGTCTACTAATAACTATTCAAGAAATTAAATCTAAAATTTTTGTTCTTGGGTTTCAGATTGTGTTTGATAAGGTTTCAAATTACCATCTACAGGATTTGGAACAATGTTCATAATGCCCGGTCCTGGATTTTCGACTATTCCAACAGCAGTTCCACCTCGGTACATTATATCACCATGCTGAATTCGGGGAATCAATAAAGGACGTCGCACTAGTGCACGTAGCCGCTTGTTAACTTTCCGTCGTAAAGATTTCGATATTCTTTCATCTGTAAGGAAAATAATGACAATAAATAATTAAGAGATTAATCAAATCATCAACTCAAAACTCAGGTCCAAGAAATAAAATTTTGAATTTTTTTCTGAATCTGAACAATTTTCGATTGTTCGAAAAAATTGTATACACACATCCTACGATATTTTTTGGACGTTTCTTGAGTATTCAAATATTCAATTCAAATATCATCGGAACATCCAGAAAACATTCCACAATAGATAGGTTTATAGAAATTTCCATATATTCAACAGATATCCCTAGGATATCCACAGGATATCTCATCCCAATTTTTAATTTTGTCAGATTTGAAATAATATATTTAGCGGTCGCTATGAAAGTTATTATAAAACTTTCAGGAAATATTACTTACTTCTAATAATTTTCAATAATTTCAATAATCAATTTCTCTCTCAACCCTATTGCTTACATTTTATAAATGAACAAGTACGTCTTACGAAGCCCGTTTACGCGTTCATTATAATACATAACAAATAGGGTTGAGAACAAAATCAGCTAAAACATGGGCTCTGTCTCATTTTCTTCATATAATCGAATAGTATTATTAGCTTTTAAATAATAGACATTTTGTTTAAAAAATGGTTCTAAAAATCGAAAACTTAACTCCTTCGTTTATGAAAAATCATCTTTTATTTGAATTTTCTTATCACAATATTAAGTTTTTTGCTATGTCCTTGTCCATTGGTCTGCCCATTAGGATTACAGGTTAAAAATTGTCCATAAATTTATAAGCTGTTTATTGTCTTTAAATTATGATAAATTTTCATTACAAATACCATTCTCATAATAAATTATAACAATTTTTAGAAAAAATAACTTTTTTATACAACAAAATTGATACAATAGAGTACTTTTTAAAATAAATGGTTGGTAATAATTAAATATAATTTGTAATAAAATATTTGTGATTCCCGAATCTGACTTCATTATTTCTGGCTAACAATAAGTTCGTTCAAGAAATTCTTTTAGAGATGAAAATCATATCGTATAATAAAATCGTTGAAATGAAGAATTGTTTTTCTGTGTTTGTTTAACAATAAGTATTGTTGAATACAATAAAAAATTAAAAAATTGGCTTCCTTACGTTTGTAATGAATTTAATGCAAAGTGTTTATACAAAAATCTTAAATCATCTTAAAAGTGCATAACTCGGCAACCAGAAGAGGCTACCAACTTTTTTTGCATATGCACATGAAAAAAAAAATACAAGCTCAAAACCAAAAATCAAAATTCGAATTTGTCTGATATTTTTTACACCTAATTTTGAATTGTTTTCGGCTTCATTTATAGAAAAAAGTACTGAATTCTACATAACACCTATAAACATGAGTAAAATCACACAAAAAATAATAAAGTTCCATTTTCAACAAAGAAACGGCATCGAAATGTACTGAAATACAACTGAACCATGCTTTGTTCATATTGAGCAATACGAATATTGTAAGCAATTCAATAGTTTTTCAGTTTTTCTATTCATCAAGGAGCGAACATAATTAATGTTCAAAATGAGATTGTAAGAAAATAACCTTTCCGAATTTCAAGAGAATCGATCATATCAATAACAACTTTAATATTCCTGACCTGGTACCTTATTCGAGTAACTACTATTTTATAAAACAACTACCTGGCCCAAACGGAGGTATGAATGGAATTATCGTTCCAAAATCTTCTTGTCCATAAGGTTCTCCATTGAACCACCATAATCCGCTACGATATGTTAACACATACTGCTTATTTTCTTGCTTTTGATTACCATTATGAGGTGGATGTTGATTCATTGCTTCTGTGAGGAGAAATATAAACTGTATAGAGATTTTTTGTCGACGAATTTGTTTAGCAGCCCCCAAAGTCATTGGCGTGTTTGTGTAAAATTGTTTGAACATATCTTGGAAAAAATTCAGTTGGAGCTATGACAACGTATTGCAGCACAATACAGCTTTTAATGAAAATCATTTTTCTCCAAATATTAGAATGAAAAAAGGGCAGGATACAGATGATTTGCTTTGAAAGTGAAATTTCTCAGGAATCCTTATTACAGCTTTAATATCCAATTTATATCCTGTAGATATCTCATAGAAATATTTTTTGGATGATTGCTGGATCTCCATATAATATCCCATGTTTCTTGGACGTTGTGTATTCAAATATGGTCGAGTATTCTGTTCCGGCAAAATATGCCAGATTTTAATTTTCTCGTCCGTTATATTTTGTCGGATTTTAATTTTCTATTCCAGCATATTTTACCTTGTACTAAATTGAATTCAAAAGAATATATTATGAATTCCAAACGACTTATTATTGATTCCAAACAATTCTACATTAATTGCAACGAGTTAAGGAATTGATGTTTGCGAAAATATGTCGGGCAATAGAAAATTAATGGGAGATTTGGATTACAGGTGGAGGTTATGTGTCATCTATATATATATATATATATATATATATA
>CAKNXH010028709.1:0-16235 GCA_932178445.1 Andricus quercusramuli | reverse complement strand
ATCGCAAGGTTGAGGCAAGTTTGTCGCAAACTGTTGTGCTATCTGGGTACGGTGTCACTGGCATTAGCATTCGACGTTTGTTCGGCTTTGGGCCTACCATTCTGACCATGAGCCTGATTAATACTGTTATTACAGTAGCATTATTGTCAGCCGCTTGTTTAATCTGCTCCCAGAAGGTGAGATTTGTATGTGTTACAATTTCCGTTTTTTGAACCGCAAAGCTCAAGTTGTCTTTTTCTATTCAACCATCATGATATTCCATCAATAACCTGATTCAGTTTCACTTGAGCTCGTTTTACGACTCATGCCTCTCCCACGCCGTCCCTTGCATCTCCATATGGAGGATGCCATCATAGGAGAAATTTCATAGGTTCGCCCCAGTATGGACCCCTGTGCAGCTCCAGAAATAATTTATTTTTCGCGAGAGCCTTCCCTTGTGTCCTATATCAGCACTGTGTCTTTCAGGTAATTTCTCACCATGCTTAAGTTTTATGTGCAACGAGCGTAGTATGCCAAACGTCTTGCAGCATAACCTCAAACCATTCTTTAAATGTATCATAATAATGAGATAAATATATATACGACCCTGAAATCTTTAGTGCTTGAACGCACTGAACATTTGAGGTACAGGTAGCGGACGTCGAAAGTTGTTCATTTCACTCGGCAGCTAACCCATCCTATTTTTATGCGACATCTTTTGAGCGATTGATTCGCTGCTTGATTGCTCATCTCTGCTATTGGTATGATTTAGGCTCTGTTATTCGGCTTTCTCATGTAGATCTTCAATTCGAGAATTCGCTCAGTTCCGGTAACAGAGTTGCACAAACTTGGCATTTTGTTGTGAGGTCTTCAAGTTCTCTGATTCTCAAGGTCGACTTGGATGTTCTCAACAGTCCGCATTTCCCATTTCTTTGTCTTCCCACTGAGCTGTATTGGGACGCAACTAGTCCAGGTTTGGCGGATTGCTTTTATGCCCGTATTGATCTTCTCAAGCTCAAAGCATAAAATATCATATAAACTAGGTAACACCAACAAGACGACGCGACGGCCATACCGCCAACGCCACACCCTGTGTATTTGCGATAACACACTTTATGCTTTATGCAAACAACATGTTTGGAGAAGTATTCATATTCAATAAAAAGCGTCGTCCCCACTACTTTCTCCAGTATTTGGCTTGCCTTCTTCTCATTTCTCCCTTTAGCTCTTTTAAAACTTAACTCCCTTCTTCTTGCTCTCAATCGGCTTTGGTATGCCTATGTTTGCCGTAGGGGCGCGTAAACACAAAGCGCCTGTGAGGTTTTCCTGTGCCTTTCTAAAGATATCTCTTTGTATTTATGACATCTATGCCTCGCGCAGATTTTGGACTCCGTTTCTTATTTGGACAACGTGACTGTTATGGTCTTCACTACATTCATTTAATTTAGCCAAATTTGAGCTATTGCCGCTTCCGACAGTTGGATCTTTTTCCTTAGCGCAGCGATGTGATCGTCCATCACCACACCTTGTTTCTCCTTTGAGTTGGTTAAGGGTGTTGCTGTTGGAGTTTCGCTGTTGCCCCCAGATGCTTTTTGAGAATTCACCTCTGTCCTTTCGCCGTTGTTTTCCTCTATAATCGACCCGAAGCTCGCATCAGTATAGCGTATCTGCTTCACTCACCTCCGACCAGCTTTTTCTCTCCGCTACCTGAGGACGCGTGGCGAAAGGTTACACCGCTACCCGTGGAATATAACATTTAATGTAGAGCTGGATGAAGATTAATATCATTTTCCTTCTATTTTCTTAAAGAATCATCGTATTCTCCCCTTTTTAAATCATTGTGTATCGTAAAGCCTGTTTGAATCTATACTGAAAGAATGGGAAAAGTTAATTATTAAGTTGATTTTTATTACAGCTCTAGAACTGTTGGACTTTTGTTATCGACAAGACGATGATCAGACGCAGCAGCTTCTCACGTCGGAATTGAAAAATTGGTCTGGCCAAACGTGTCTTTCCCTTGCGGTGACGGCTAATCATCGGCCTTTGCTGGCTCATCCTTGCAGTCAAATTATTTTGGCCGATCTTTGGATGGGCGGACTTCGCACTCGAAAAAATACCAATTTGAAGGTTTGTTTTCATTATGTAAAAGTTTTTTCGTTCATAAAATTCACCTGTATTAACTTAATTCCATATTTCATTAGGTTAAAGTATTTTTCTATAAAAATGTATACTGCCGTCAGACTGAAAGTCTGACTTTTCCTCTAATTATTTGTAATATTCCTTAAATTTCAGGTTGTCTTGGGTCTAATGTGTCCTCCCTATATTGCCCGATTGGAATTCAAAAGTCGCGAAGAACTGCAGTTAATGCCCCAAACAGAGGAGGAACATCTCATCGCCCTTGAAGATGAGAATGAGGACAGTGAATCTGAACAAGGATCGCCAGTCGGACCAGATGTTGAGGTAGTTTTTTCAAATTGATTTCTCTATTTCCCAAAATTGTACAATTTTGGAGACTTGATTTATATTTTACAAGTTGTGCGATATATTACAGTGTAAATAGAATTTATATTTGAAGATGAATGAAAGAAACCAGTGAGGCAAAACTCAAGCAGAGAGAAAATATGTCCGAATCTTTCAGTCATATAATTTACATACAATTTATTTGTATATTCATGAAATTATCATGGATAAATCAGAAAAGAAAATTATAGTCGTGTTAGTTTTTCCTACTTGTGATGACTGAGAATGGACGGGAAATCCTGGTTCATCTATTTTCTGACTTCAAAAGTCAAATCATTCTTCGCACGCTTGATATGCTTGTTTATTTCCTTTTATTTTGTAGCTTTATTTATTTTCTTGGGAATTTGTAATTAATGATCTAACAGTTTATTGCAAGGCCTTCTAAGAACCTAATAAAACGTTTGTTTTGAAATATACTCTATATTTTAAAACAAATTCCTTTCTTATAACAAGTTTACAGAAGTAATAAAAGAGATTTTTTGAACTATATATTTTTTTAATTTCAATTAACTTTTTTCAAGTATTAAGTGTGCCTAGTTTTCAGAAGGTTTGGCAAAAAAGGCTTTGCTCTAGAACTTGTCTGAGTCTAATGTCTAATTTTTAATAACCTAATTTTGAAAAGTAACTAAAATTTATGTCATGTGAGGGTCATTGGAAAGGAATACGAGGAAATGCACACTGCGCAATCGTTATTTTTTTAGAAACACCCGAACAGGAGCCTCAGTATTCACCACAAAATCACTGTCCCCAGCGGTCCGCAGGGCGTAAAGGTATAATAAACCCCCCGCCTGAAAAAATTCTTGTCACGTCCTCGTCTATGGCACGTTACAGCTTTTTTATGTCTCATAATCTCTTTACTGATTTAATCACTGCTGGTTACCTACATTTGGTACAAATAAATATTCTAATACCATATCAGCCAATTCAAATTCCGAGTCAATGTTGCTTTATCATACATACTTTTCAGCATCCACTACACCACGGAGTAATAATAAGGAGGCCGATCCCCATACATGCGTTTCGACTAAGGCAACTGCACCTTTATTGCCAACCTCAAGCGTGTACTGCCAGCCCTCTAAACCAGTGAAGCATGCACACTGCGCTCCACTATCTCTTTGTCTCGCGGGAGAAAAAAAGATAGTTAGATCGCTTGCTCTGGGCTGAACCTGGCAATAAACGTGCAGTTACTGCAGTCAACACTCGAGGTTGTTTCTACAGCATGATCGGTCTCCTTACACACATGCTACAATTATTATCTATTGTTTTGTTCTGGCGATTTTCGAAGAATTACTGAAACCTATTTTGAAGAATGTTTTTTATGTTGCTCACTATTTACACTCTCAACACAACGAAATTAGTTGATAATTTAAATATCCCTCTTGCGAAGAACACAAAGTATCTGAAATGAAATAATTATGGGACCAAATGAGTTTGCTTTTTTTTCGCACTTTGCAAAAGACTTGTAGACTATCTTGTAGAATATATTTATAAAATATTTGATGAAAGTCTCAAAAGTCACATTAAAAACAATTTTGTACAAAAAGTCATGAAGTTCAAACTTTGTCCAAATCAGAGTTGAAAAGGTCTAACCTATATAACTTTTCGGAAACAAATGAATCATTGTTATTTAATTTATATATTTATTATATATATATTTAATTCAATTGATATATAATGATTAATATTTAATTTAATTGATATATAATGATTCATATTTAATCATAATTTCGGTTGGATTTTGAAGCATTACGAAACCTTATGCAACTAACGCGCTGAGAGTGCGGCCCTTGAACTGTTTGTCAAGCTTGACTGAGCACCGCCTTTCTTCCAGTCCCGCGGCTCCTCTCAACTCGAAACTGCGGAGGCCATCAGTTCTAAGAATATCTTAAACCGGGAGTTCTTATGTCGGGAGTTGAGTGTACTTGATATTTCTATAAATAAAAAAAATATAGTAAGGTCAGCCTGTAGGTTGAGACTAATTCAAAGATTAAAATGAAGTCAGGATTATTCTGTTTAATTGAGAGAGACTTGTTGAAGCAATGATTGTAGTACACAAGAAGTCTAATATAGGTCCGAATGATTCAGTTCTTCCTAGAACTGCTGGCCCACGCAGTTTCTCAGCCCGTACGGGGGAGCAGTAAGCGGAAGCGACAAAAGCGGGAGAGAATTCCAACATAAGTGGTTCATACGGCCCTCATTGTCTACGTTTCCAACGACTGATTTATTGCCACGGCCAGTACGAGGCAACCCCCGGAACTGGCCTTATATTGGACGTCTTGTGTATGTCTAAAACGATTGCGGTGATCCTGAAAAGGACCGATTTTTCATTCGAGTTTTTTGTTGTGTGGAATGAAGGTTACTTTATTGTGTGGTTCCTAGTGATCTGGTAACTCAAGCATTACTGTCACTGAGGACGACCTGTCGCCATCTGCGAGTTACGCGAATTACGTTCTTACGCAAAGTTTTGAACGTCTTGCACTTTAACTACATAGACTTTTGTTCGGCTGCGCTTGGTATAAAACGCAATTCTCTGTCTCTTTTAGTCTGCACGTTTTTGTTCAAAAGAAAGAGACAGAATATTGCATTTTACGCCGAGCGCAGCCAAAATCACGTCCATGTAGATACAGCGTTAGAGAAGGTAGAGAGGAGTATGGACGTATCAGTAGCGTGGTGGTTCGCGACCCTAGAACATTAGGGCTATATCTTGGATTTTAAAAGTGACTTGATTTTAATTTGTTTCCTATTATTTTACATACAGAACAAGTGAAATTCAAGTTACATTAAAAATAATGGAACCTTATGGTTTTAGGGTCACGAGTTGGTGTCAGTGCTGCAACAGCCCGTTCGTGACGTCAGAGTGAACGCAATGCGTTGCGGTCAGCGAATGAAAATTCAATTGTAGGGACAAAGATATGATAAGCTTAGATGCGACACCTCACTAGCAAAACGTGGGCCTAGTCCTCATTGCTCCCGTCAGTCAGGCCCTTAATCCCATTTCAGCCCAGGGGCCTCCTGCATTGCGCTACCAAGATACCCTTGGCGCAGTTAGCTCGGCATTCTGCATCTTGAAGCCTTCCGGCATGAAGTCTTTGACCGTAGAACAAGCCTTCCCTCCCTGACTTTTTTTTTCTTTCCATGTCGAAGGCAAGTGTTGAAGGGTGACACTAACCCGTCATGGCAGGAACGACGTAGTTCAGGCACTTTAGTAAAAGTGCTATATAGACACCGTCGCTGTCGGTGATTTGAAGCGACAGAAGGGCTTCGTAGCCCATCCCACCTTCCTATAATTCCCGACCAGTCGGCCATTTCTTCCCCTGGTCACGGCCTTCCTTCTCCTGGTCAATGTATCTACGCTGAAAACCTGGGAAGTTTACATCCATCTGGTAATTCAGGCTTTGTTTTCTGTTTTCGGCAAACTCGCCTATCTCGAGTCTTATGAGCCCTAGAAAAGCTTCCGGATTTTTTTCCAGGATCTTGTACAGATAACTTCAGAATAAGTTTAAAAGGAAAAAAAAATTAAGTAATTTTAATTTGGAGATTTAGTAATATTTCTGGGTTCGAATGCCAATTTTTTCATTTTGAAGGCTACTGATTTGCCATTGTACAATCATTTACCACGCTTGACTTGAAATTGCTGAACTTCAACTGGTTTTATCCGGAATGCTTCAAATTTATTTTTGGAAGATTACATTTTTCAATTTCAGTGACCGAGAATTTGTCTCCTAGATTCTAGTCCTCTAAATAAATAATATTTTATTTTTTTAGATCTAATATTTTGTTGCTGAAACGCATTGATTTTTGTAAATATTTACTTGGGCTTTATTCAAAATTGCACGAGACGATTCGAGTCATATTTATCCTATTTTTCTAACAAAAGTTTTTCTGTATATATAAATTCTGATCTTTTTTCATAAAGTAAAGTTTGTAATAATTTTAATTGATTGTTATTACATTATGTTATCAAAATTTCACAATGCTATGTCTATTATATATTCCACCTGAAAAACTAAATACACTGTTTGGAATTGAAAATAAAAATTCTGTTAAACTTTCAAAGTAAAAAAGAACATGGGATGAAATATTGATACAGTGAACTCTTGCCTATTTCAAGGGCCGCGAAACGTAAACATTTGGTTATTTCAAAACTAGAGGGGCCTTCACTTCTACCGCGAGTCGTGGCGTGATTTTGTCAAGCGATGTTTATTGGCTGCCTCGGCCTTGTATCGATGCGCGCGCTGCAAGCATGTGTGCGCATTTTCGCATCATGCATGCCAGTATTTTTGAAGTGTTTTTTTGACGTACGACGTGGCAAATATATGTTATCATTTCCTTGAAAAAGTACAATTTTCCAACTAAAAATCAGTATAATAGAATCAAAAAAGAGTCAAATATTTCGTGGTATATTGAGTTTTGTAGCATGACGTCACGGTCATGCTAGGATATGTGGAAAAGTCAGGAAGGTTAGCATAGTTGGTACATCTTGACATGAGTCTGCATACGCCTTTACGGAAAAAATATTCTAAACATGAAAAGTAAGTTATGAAGGTCTGAATAGTAGTATTTTTCAAGTATAGAATGCATTTGCGCAATCCTGTTTAATCATTTGTTCGGTTGGAGACCTTTCAGTTTCACGAAATACAATCAACTATTCGAAATTTGAGGTTAGAGTTCCCGATTCTGAGCAAATCTATCTTATACGCTAACCTCAGATTTTGGATATTTTATTTTATTTCTTGACACTGAAAGGTTGTCAATCGACAAAAGAATGAAACATGACTGAGAAAATACATTATACACTTGACAGATATTACTATTCGTACATTTATGACTCACTTCTACGTTTTGAATATTTTCTCCAAAAAGTCGTATGCATTCCCATGTGGAGATGTACCAACTATGCTAACCTTCTTGACATTTCCACCTATTCTATCATGATCATGACGTCACGCTAAAATACTCAACTCAAACCAACGAGGGTTTCCCGCTCTTCTGGCCTCTTTTTAATTGGTCAGCCACTGACGCGGGCGAGACCGTACAGCAGTGGTGTCAGAACCTGGATATCTCTGGCATGCGCATTAGTGATTCCTTTGTATTCTTATATTTACACATAGGGTTACATACCCTAAAAGTACACAGGAATAACTACTGTGCATGCCAGTGATATCCGCGTTCTGGCACCACTGCCGTGCAGGGACCGTGGTGGAAGGTGACGGAACTGCGCAATTTGAAATATCTTAGCATGGGGGACTTGAAATAGGTAAACCTTGAAATAAGTGAGTCTTGAAATAAGCAAGAGTTCGCTGTAATTCTACAACCAATCAAACATGAAAAATGAATACATTCTCGTGTGTTTCTTTGTCTCGTTTCACCTCATGTGTAAAGTCTCATTGTGAACGTCTTCATTGCTTTTTCTGTAGGCTTTAATTAGTCACGAACACAGTACAAGTGTGGCTAAAGAAACAATCGTCCAGGAAAATGGAAAGGTACTGACGGACACGGACGACGGATATCATCGATCTTACGGCATCCTGTCCGAATATTACGACAATAAGAGCAACAGGCCTCTTCGATTGAAGAAGAAGCTTTATGAATTTTATACCGCTCCAATTACAAAGTTTTGGGCAAACGCTGTAAGTTTTGCATCCTTATTTCATCCTTTTTATTGTCTCTATTTTAATGCTTTATATTTTTTATGATAACACGGTGTTTTAAAGTTAATTGTTTGTGCTTACAGATAGCTTATGTTACGTTCCTTCTTCTATTTTCCTACACAATCCTAGTTAGAATGATCGAACAACCTTCCTGGCCTGAGTTCTTTGCAATTTCTTATATAATCACAATGGGCTGTGAAAAAATCCGAGAAATTGTTACCTCGGAACCAGTTGCTCTTTCTCATAAATTCAGTGTCTGGGCTTGGAATATGTGGAACCCCTGCGATGCAGCAGCTATTATGTTTTTCCTGATTGGCCTTGTACTTCGACTGCGGCAATCTACGTTCGATAGTGGACGAGTTATTTACTGCGTGGACTGCATGTATTGGTACTTGAGGATGCTGAATATCTTAGGCGTTAATAAATATCTTGGTATGTATTTTTCATTGAATTAATAACATTACTGACTAAAATTAGGAGGAAGACTCATTTCATTGATTGATTTCATTCAAAAGTTCCTATACCTTTTAAATATGGAGAAGCATTCTTAACCGTTGAAATCTATAAATTTGAATAACTATAGAGTTTGTCCAAAAAAATCAATTTTGGTTGTCCAAAAATATTTATTTACAAAAGTTTAGAGATCTCATTAAAATTTGTCTTTACATAATGCCATCGTATTTTCACGGATATTACATATATTTTGTGCGCCAAATTCTTTACTACAAATATATTTAAAAATGACATTTCGCTCTATGACATATTTACTGCATAGGTAGAAAAAGTTTGATAAAAATTTGGTTTCTGCATTGGATCTAGTAATTCTAGAAAATTCACGGAATTATCATGCTTCAGAATTTTATTCCTAAAACTTGAATTCATCCCATTGAGGGCAGACACAGCAATGAACTCGAAAAAATCGTTAGATTAAAACAGACAGAAAATATTTCCCGATGTTCTGAAAAATATAGAAAAAATTAGATTCATTAACAATGAAAACTGCAAGAGAATAGTAGGTTTTAGGAAAAAGTATTATAGAAAAGAAAACTGGAAACGTATTCTCATTTAATTATAAATTAAAACGTACACTTATAAAAAGTGGCAACATTAAAATTGCACTCCACTATTTTTGGCAGTAGTAGTGTAAAATGGAATAAATATCGCCTACGATTATTATTATTATATGAATACTACTAGTTAAATACATAGATACATTTTCCAATCAGGTCCTTTGGTGACAATGATGGGCAAAATGATAAAAAACATGATTTACTTCGTGGTGCTTTTACTTGTGGTCTTGATGAGTTTTGGAGTTGCACGGCAAGCTATACTTAATCCCAATGCGGAACCATCGTGGAGAATTGTGCGTGATGTACGTATGTTCTTTACTAATCAGCAAATAAACATTTCGCGTGTGAATTTTTCAAACTTTAAGCTTGATGAAATATTCATAAGGAAGAATCTAAACAGCATTTGAAAGGCTCTAGGGTGTCTGCTGGAAAGTATTCGACCGTTAGCTACAGAAAGAGAAAGAACTATTCTTACTTCCTGAAACAATGTTGGAACTCTGATTTAGAACATCTGACACCTGTTTTATTAAACTCCGTTTTATGTACTTCATATTCTCACATCTCTTTTATTCCTAGGATGATTTCAATTTTGGAAACATACAAAAGTTTGGAAAAGCGATGCCAACAAAGGCAGAACTTTTTACCTCTTACTAGTTGTGAGATTTTTCGCTTGTTCATATTTTTAATATTTAATTTAATCGAAAAAACATTAGTTGTGATTCTTTGAAGTAGTCATTTTTTTTTATAAAAAGGTGATGAATTGATTTTCAGCGGTTGAATAAGTGCCAGTATACCCTGCACGGACGTTGAAGAAGGACCAGTGCGTGATCATAACGGCATGGCATCACTGATTGTAGGGGATTTCTCGGATTCTCTGCAAGCCAAGTGGTGCGAGCCACTCATAGTCAGATACGACGTTTTCCTGGTCGCTAATCCGTCCCAGGGGCCCTACCTTTTATTGAATAATTATATTAGAAATAATTACACGTTGATGACACTAATTTTAAATAGGTATACATTTTGTAGTCAACGAGATAAGTGGAAAAGTGGAGACAATAAATGATCCACACACGATATGATAAACTTTATGAGAAAATCGGAGTCGTTCTCAAACTCTAACCTTTCATTCCCATCTTCTGACCTATTTACTTTTGAAAGTGACACCAAAGAACTAGATGCTTGTCGTTTTGATGAATCATTGCGTTATATTTTATTTAAAGAATTATAATGTATCTAATAGTGCTGATTATTAAGGTTAATATTAATGTTAATATCCATGTTACATAAAATCTCTAAAAAAATTTTTTTTGGTCATCTCTACAGGTTTTTATGGAGCCTTACTTCATGTTATACGGTGAAGTGTACGCAGACAATATTGACCCTGACTGTGGAGCCGAGCCAGGAATGATTCCCTGCCTGCCAGGTCGTTGGATCACTCCAGCCGTAATGTCAGTTTACCTTTTGGTAGCTAACATATTACTAATAAATCTACTCATCGCCGTCTTTAACAACATATTCATCGAAGTTAACGGTATCTCCCATCAAGTCTGGATGTTTCAGCGATTCACCGTTGTCATGGAATACGAACAGAAACCTGTTCTGCCACCTCCTCTAATTGCAGTCTCTCATGCGTACTTACTAGCAAAATACATAATGCGATACGTTACACAGGGTCAGTTCGGTTCCGGAGAAAATTGCGACAACGGATTGAAGCTCTTTCTTGAGGCTGACGACAAGGAACGGTTGTACGATTTCGAGGAAGACTGTGTTGAAGGATATTTCCGAGAACAAGAACTCAAACTGCAGATGTCAACGGAAGAACGAGTAAAAGTTACGACTGAAAGGGTGGAATACATGCAGCAGAAGATGGAGGATATTGAGAAGAAGGAAAATAGTCAGAACGCTTCACTTCAGGTACGTTTTTTTTCTTCCCTCAATCCATTGTTGGAAAAAGTCCTCTTGATCATTTCAGTTGAAAATTTACAAAGTATGCTTCATATTTTAGGCTGTGGAATTCCGGATTCGAAAACTAGAGGAACTGAATGAACAGACTTTGTCACACCTCGGTGTAATACACCGATTCATGGCAACTCACATGTCAAACGAAGGACTGCAGTCCTTGGACGTGGAATTTCGGCCCCGTCGAGTGTCAGAGCGTTCAGAAGCATTTTCTGAAGTAGATTCTCAATCTCAGCTGCCGAGTGCTCCCTTGAGAAGAAAGAAACTTTTGAGATCTTTAACGGATGCAACTTTTATGCAAAATATTCCACCAATTGACGATGATGTTCTAAAACAATCTGAAGTCAGAGCCTCTCGAGAAAATTTAAGCAGAAATGATTCTTCCGTCAGTGGTGATCAGCCACCAGACCAGGTGGATCAGAAAATGGTGATAACGACTCAGGATGAAAGCGACGAGAGTAAACTAGTCGGAGAGGAGAAATCAGTCATGAAGAAAGGGAGCCAGGAGGAAAAAGCTAGTAGTGAAATTCGCACATCTGGATCAAGGCAGAATTCTGGAGAAAAAACGAGTAGACAGAATAGTAGAACTCGTTCAGAGTCGGAAGATATGATGTATCTAACAACTCCTGGAACGCAGAGAGGAGTCACATGGGGTGAACCTAGGGTTTCTGTTATCCAGCCATCGAATCCTAGGTCTCTTATGCTTGCGATGAGAGCAGAGTATACGAGTATTACGGATGAACTGGAGAGTTATTGTGGGCTGCTGAGTCCTCCAAGATCTCCTCCAGTGTCGCCACCACCGGGAAGAGGAAGGACCATGTCGGGTTTATCCAATTCGGAAATGGCTTGGCATGTTGAAAATGAACATTTAAGGGATGCGGAGGAGTGCGACTATCAACAGATGGAGGATTTGATACAGAGGTAAGATTTTGATTTCTGATTGAGTTTGATGAAGCATTATTAAAAATTTTGATTGTTTCAATTTCAAAATGGACAATTGTAGACACTTGAAATTTTCAAGCTTTTGGGACTTGAAATTTGAAATGTTAAACTTGTGACATTTTCAGTTTTGAAATCTTAGTTTGAAACACCTAATTCTAAAAATGTTTATTTTTGAACGTTTGGACGATTTCAATTTAAAAAGATTTAAAGTTGAACAATTTTGTGTGAAAAATTGGCCAAATCAAACAATTTGAAATTAAATTGTAAAATTCCGCAAGAATTCCACATTTATTATCCTAATTTTACAAAAGCTAGTCACTTTTGCCTGTACCGACTACTATACATCCATTTAGTTGATTTAATATCACATCTGGGGTATAATTTCTGAATCGTACCCACCCCAAAATTCAAAATTGTCTGATCGGGCCGAAAATTGAACCAGTTATAGATATATTAGATTGTACTTCTCACACAAAAAGTTAATTCTTTTGGACCGATCTTTATCAAAGTGGAGAGGGTAAAATTGTTGGACTTTTGATGCAAAGCCTTATTTCCAAACATTTGTAACTTTTGTCCTGATGCGTCAAAACAAATTTCACCTCAAATGTTTCCGATGTATATTTTTTACCAATTTTCAGAGGGTCATAACAATTTATGGAAAAAGTTAAAATTTCATCCTCATTTTTGAAAATCAAAAATAAATTTGACTTTTTTCAAATTTTGACAGTTTTTATTTGTTTGAAAAAAGTTTAGAAAGAAAGTTGAGGGTTTTTTATATAAGACCCGCAATTTTCATAGTGGTAAGTTTTCCGTCTTTGAGGAATAATGATGCATGTGATGGGTGTTGTTCCCCGGCGTGAGCACACTAGCGGATATCGCGCGCCTCCAGCCCTGTCAAAGACGAATTAAAATGCTGCTCTGAAGAAATTGGGATCGTATAGGAAAAACCTCAATGGTTTGTGGCCTGAGCTCAGCTAATGCCGGGCACTGGCATAAGCCGTGCAAGGATGTTGCGCAATCCCTGTAGCATCTCTTGTACTCTGTCGTGGTGTTGGACCCCCTTCTGTGCATGCGATAGTTCAAGTGGTTGTGCCCTGCGAGCATCTGAACCACTGTCCTTATGCCTTTCTTGGGTAAAACCAGAATTTCCCTGGCTCTGTCCATCATGTACATACGTCATAGATTCATTCTCCAGACCCCCCCCCCCCCCCCCACTCCTTTAGAGCTTCTATGTACCACATTTTCCCTTTGAGGAGCGGCTTACCATTTACTTACCACATATCCCTACTTGGGATGCCGATACGGAAAGTCTTGGTGAAATTGAAAATTTTGTTTATTCTGTCTTGCCTTGTTTCTAGAATTGGCAGTGTACTGATATCACTTGGGAGCCTAGTGTGGTCAGTCCCCCAAGTTCATCTATTTGCACTTGCCAGGACTTTCATCGTATGAGCCGTTCCGGCAGTTAATGTAACCTGAGGAGCTATTTACTGAGCATCTATCCTATCGCTGCTGTGGCAGTAGTCCTCATTGCCCCCGTCGTGCCCCTAAACTTCCGGAATCGGGTCTCAATATGCTTCGCCTACTTCAGTTTGCTATCTAGGAACCCTCTGTATTTAACTGAGTCTGAGATCATCAGCCTCTTACCGCGAGAGCCCTGATCTGTGTCACAAGAGCTGTTCGATGTGCAGCGTCGATCTTGTAAGACCCATCAACGTTTACAGGTGAGCCCCCCCCCCCCCTGATTGGGATTACAAAGTCATACGCGTATCCCTTGGTATAATACTGTTCCTCATTCAGCCTACAAAGGAAGCCATCCACTACAATGCAACCTAAGGAGGGTCAAAGAAGATGCCCAAAGCATACCCTTCCTGTTCAATCTGCTGCTCCAATTTTATCACGGCAGCATGAAGCGCAGTTTCTACAGAACAGCCCGCTACCCTCTGTGCAGCGGGTAGGCTAAAAGCACCTCATCCCTGTTATATCTCTCGAACAGTTTCTCTAGCTTCTTCAGAATGAAGGACGTTCAACTGATCGGCCGGAAATCTTTAGCAGCAGTGTAGCCCTCCTTCCCAGATTTGGAAACGAAGGCCACTCTGTCGTCCTTCCATGCCGATGGCACGTGTTTAAGGGCGACGCTTGCCCTATATAGTTTCGTCAGTGACCGACGACGAAATCCATGCCCTTTTGTAAAAGCATTGGGTAGACGCCATCCGCCCCCGGTGACTCAAAGTGGCAAAAGGACTTAATGGCTCAATCCACCCTCTTGATATCAGCGACCTTGGCGGCGAAATTCAAGTCGGCTCATTACCTTTTCTAACCCCAGCCTTCCTCCTCGTAGTCGGATTGAGTTTCCTGAAAACCTGGGAACTTTACTTCCATCAGGTGATACAGTATTTCTTCCTTGTCTCCGCAAACTCGCCATCATCATCATCATCATGCCTTAGGAGACTGAGGCAAGCGTTTTCATTTTTTGCCAGGATCTTGCAGAGCCTTACTATATCCTGAATTTTCTTAAATTCCTCACAGCACCCCCTCTAATCTTCCTGCTTGTAGGCTTAAACGGGCCAGGCTAAGAACGGCAATTGAGTCTCCGTTAAGACACCTGCTTTGTGACTCCGATGTGCCCGCTTGGCCTGAGGGGGATACGTCGGGATGTTCAAGGATTTGGTGGTAACCCTGGTGCCATTTAGCTCTTGAGACAGCGATCACATCATGGCTCTGGAGCATGGGAACTCACACCCTCGATATTCCAGAGGGCTTTGCTATTACCTCCTGGAAAGATAGCTCCTTAGTTTAGGTCCCGCAGGCTAGAGTGCGTCAGTTCCCAGAGTAGCCACACCTAGCGAAGCAGTCCCTCCGTTTCACCTTCTCCCGATCGCTAATCCGATGAGACCCTTGAGCTCTCCCGTCAGCCACAAGACTAAGTGTTTCCTAGGGAGAGAGCACTTGAAATTCAAAATTATTAAACTTTGAGCATTAATTTGTATAATTGCAGTGAACTTCCCTTTATTTTAAAGATCGCTTATTTTGAAATTGACTTCGTTTAAACCCCTTACACACGCTTATTTTAAGCTGCGCAGTTTCTTCTCCTCCCACCACGGTCCCTGTCAAGCTTTAGTTTTCCTAGAACGCGGCAGTGGCTGTCCAATGAAAAACAGAGGCCCGAAGAGCAGGAAGCTTTGAAATGAGTATTTTAGCATGGGGTCATGGGAATGCAGACTTTTGCGAAAAAACATTCTAAACGTAAAAGTAAATCTTAAATGTACGAATAGTAATATTTCTCAAGTGTAGAATGTATTTTTTTACTCACATTCCATTATTTTGTGGATTCACGGCCTTTTGGTTTCACGAAATAAAGTATCCTAAATTTCAGGTTAGTATATCAGATCGGGTACTCGCTAACCACAAATTTCAGACAGTTGCTTGTATTTCGTGAAACCTTAAAGTAGTCAATCGACAAAAGAATGGTACATGACTGAGAAAATAGATTTTGCGCTTGAGAAATATTACTATTCGTACATTAAATGACTTACCTTCGCGTTTACAATATTTTCTCCAAAAACTCATATGCAGTTGCAGTCCCATGTGGTAATCTTCTTGACGGCTGACATTTCCAACTATCCTAGCATTCTACACTTGAAAACTATTAATACTCCAAATTAATTCTCCAAAAAGTTGTCTGTACTCGTATTTTAAGAACTATGCTATAACCTCCCTGACTTTTCCACTCATCCTTCCATGCCCGCGACGTCGTCATGCCAAAAAACTCACTAGTCTAGTCCGCGAAATATTCAAGTAGTTTTTTGAATCTATTACACTTATTTTTAGTTGGCAGATTGCACTATTTCTTTGTCACGCCTTACGTCAAAACAAAAACACTGGTCAGCGGACCGCGACTTTTTCAACTGCGCAATAAATCAGGACCGTCTAAACCGTTTCCACTTGGAATGCATTATATTGCGCAATATACTGGAGTGGGTACTCGCGCACTCGGCCCTTTCGAGGCCGAGTCTCTCGCCCCTTGAACTGAGAAATTGCGTGGGCCAGCCGTTCTAGGAATCTCGGGCGTATTTATCTGTATTATTATTGATAGTATTTATTGATTTCAAATCGA
>CAKNXH010028706.1:3094-16387 GCA_932178445.1 Andricus quercusramuli | reverse complement strand
GTGTTATGAAAGCATTACATAGCTCCTTGAAGCTATTTATGTTCTCTGAGTCTTCTTTCAGTGGATGCTGGACTTCGTAGTCTTCTCTGTCACAGTGGTACTTAAAGAAGATTTTTTTATTGAATTTAGTCTTCTTTTCGCTTTTCTCTTCGCGATCTTTCTCTTCGGAAAATGTTATGTTGTGAAAACGCTGAATACTTCTCAAAACTAGAGTCGATTTCGGAGAAGGTACAAAAGAATGGTATTTCTGAGTGCCCAGCACAGTCTTTGCGGATTCTAACCGAGTTCTAAGTGTTTCACTAGTAGCTGTATGATTTTCTGAGGGAATGAAAGACATTACAGAAAAATCATTTTGATCAAGTATTAGAACCACTGAGACAGTACAGAACGCCTGATAGCGCTGAGACTATTTGGCGCAGGGGCACCCGCACTTATATGACCTTCTACAACTCAACCAATACTTTGCTTCCCATTTTCGTTTTGGGATGATTTCAAGAGAAAGAATTACGTTTTTTTCTAACTGTCCTAAACGCATATAAAAAAATTCAGCATTGGGAGGAAGAATTATTAAAAATTTGGGCCTCTGTATCTTGAAAGCCCGTTAAACTAGGTCTGTCCCCTTCACAGAATTTGAAGAGGTCCACTAGCACTACAACATGGCAGAGTTTGAATAAGATAGGCGACAACAAAATTTTAGACGGGGATACTTGGAAAATTTTACCCCATAGGCGTTACGTAAAACCAGTCCAAATAGAATGAAATTGATAATTGCGCGCTCATACATCAATGATAAAGGGGACGAACAAGTCCGAGCAACGAGGAGACCCATTCAATGCGAGGACTCATTCATGAATATCACTCTTTGTTACGCATTACAGCAGAGCAGGTGCTTTGGCGAAGGGGCTCTTGCGAACGGCTTCTTTGAATTCGCAAAGCACTGAGTGACAATTTAGGTGTGATAAATTATCATGGTCTACTAGGTAATCTCCAGGACTATGGAATTAATAAACTTAATAAACCAAAAAAAGTGAAAACTGAACCTTAGATTAATTATGAAAAGAGAACTTTTGGCACTGCTCCAGATTTCATTTTATGTCAAGTGTCAAGCATTCAGAACAAAGGGTTGTTCACTCTCGAATTGAGACTCGAGTGATCGGATACTCTATGGGGCTTGGCTGAATTCTGGTGACTCTAAAGACTCGTGGTGACTTGCACTTTGGATAGTAACTCCGAATAACTCCGAAAAATCATGCGAGACGCTCTGACTCGCGCTAACTCGCATGGACTCTACATCTACTGTATGTCCTCGCTAGAGCGCGCTTACTCCAATTTGCGTCTGTGTGACTGCTGTGTGGCGATTACGACTCAATAATCAGAGACACGCTCCGACTCACACCGACTTGAATAGAACTCGGCTCGCCTCTTGTGGGCTCTTAGCAACTCTTATACATGGCCCCCACATCCCGACAAGGGCCCCCTAACCACCAAATTTTGAAGGCCCCCTTCCCCTTCCTTTTTTTCTGACTCTAATGAGCGTAAATTGTGCATGTTTATTCAAGGGAAATTTCAAAAGTGCTGAAGAAATTTGTCGTAATTTCGATTTTTGATTAAGTTTTATACTCAGGGATCGTGCATAAATTACGTAACACTTTTTGGGGGGAGGGGGGGTCCAGCTTAATGTTACACAATGGTGAAAAACTACAGGGAAGAGTCGGAAAAAGAGTTACATAGGGGGGGGGGGGGGGGGCAAAATTGTCGGAAAACTGCGTTACGTAATTTATGCATGATCCCTCACCTAAAATTACCACTAACTATGCAAAGGCGGGAAACTTAAATTTGAAATAGTGATTTGATTTCTGATTTTTCTCCGTTCAAATAAGGTGAAGTCACTCAAAAGTGATTATTAGGTTAAAGATTCATATTCAAGAAAAAGTAGCTGGTGAGCCGTGGGCCCCCCGCAGTCCCGCGCCCACTGACTGCAGTTAAGCCAGCCACCCCTTTGTGGGGGCCATGCTCTTATATATCGGCTAACTCTTTAATATCTTGCCGACTCTCTATTTGAGAGTCGTGATAGAATGAATCTAGGAGTATTTAGATCGCTCGAGTCTCAATCCGAGAGTGAACAACCCTTTCATTCAGAGCTGAGGAGAAAGATTCTCCTTTCGCTCATTTCCAATTGGAAGGTTAGGAATCAGCTTCTCTACTCTCTGCCATAACGTGCCTGAAACTGCCACAATAAGTTTTACGTTTGCACTGAAGATCCTTCTTCAAAATTGATAGTCTTGGTTGCCTTTCTTTGCAAAGTATACAGCCCAATGTTATTTACGAATTGAGTGCAAAACTCCATCTTAGATGGCGCCAGGAAAACTTTGCTTTAAACGCTGGTACAACCCAGGCTAAAGTATGGTTGTATCATATGGTCACCTAAATTCCACGCGATAGAAAACTGTGATAAAAGGTTACTCAAATTTTTATATTGCAAAGAAAAAGGTCACGAGCTGGCTACTGGGAGCGATGTAGCTGAGATAAGAAGAAGATTTAACTTTTGGTCATTGGAGAAAAGACGTACATACATATCTATAGTATTCCTTTTCAAAATGATTCGCGGTATGATTGTCTCTCTAGAAATATTTGAAATAATTCCATACTCTGAGCCAGAATACAATACTAGAAGTGAAGATCCGATATCTTTCTCTTCCAGTTTCGCGTACCGATCACCGCTACATAATATGTTTGCTAATCTGAACTACGTGGCAAATAACACGCAAGTAGAGATCAACCTATTTACTCCCTTATAAGAGTATTTTTGTAGTAAGATACAAGTCTTGGTATCCCACGCCGCAAATCAAAGTTATAACCACCAGATTCACTGTACATATTATATGATTTT
The DNA here is from genome assembly GCA_932178445.1 of Andricus quercusramuli. Taxonomy (NCBI): domain Eukaryota; kingdom Metazoa; phylum Arthropoda; class Insecta; order Hymenoptera; family Cynipidae; genus Andricus; species Andricus quercusramuli. The sequence continues at coordinate 13,497 of CAKNXH010028706.1, read as the reverse complement.
GGTACAAGAGAACAATGATAACCTTTCACTGTTGAGCTTTATAAAATATGCAATTCAATACAATTATCATATCACATTCTCATCTGAGAAGGTATTAGATTTGTGTAAAATTTGAGCACGATAATTTTTGAAAGAATTAATCTATTATATTGGCCTTTGGTACACTTTTTCAGTGTCTGAAACTGAAGGTCAAGTTTGTTATCCAGCTAGTTTGGATAAAAATTCAAAGACTGAGCATTTCCAACAATTTTGAGACCATTTTTTTCAATATTTGAAAATTAAAATAAAAACCTTTTGAATTTTCTTGAAAAATTAAAAATTCAAATTTTGATCGCACAAAAAGTAATAAGAAATAGAATATTCCATTTTGCGGTGAAACTATGGAAGATGCGAAAGAAGAAAAAGAGACGAAAATTATGCATTCAAAGAAGATCTACACATGTGTTATGCATTACTTCCTGATAGGACGCGTAGTTTTTATTTTATTCGTTAAATAACAACATTAAAAATAAAAAAATAAATTTTGAACGAACGACACAAGCTACAAAAAAAGAAATAGACAAAAGAGGTTCAGCCAAAATAGAGCTACAAATTTGTTTTTGATCGTTGCTTAATTTTTATTATTTTCAATTGTGAAAAATTACATGAAAAATTAACAAATTAAATTTTTGGTAAAACAAAGCAAGATACGAAAAAAAATTAAGAAATAAAAAAAGTTCATCCTGAAAAGATCTACAAATTTGTTATAAATATCACTATTTGATAAGATGTGTAGTTATTGTTTTATTCTTAAAAAAATATTGACACAAGCTACAAACAAAGATGAATAGAAAAAAATTGTGCACTCAAAAAAGATCTGCAAATTTTTTAATTATCAATTTTTGATAGGCTGCTTGGTTTTTGTTTTTATCGGAAAAAATAACATTATCTTTTTTTTTCATTGTGAAAAACGGCATAAGGTAAAGACAGAAATTAAAAGACAAATTTATTGGGAAAGAGTGCGAGGCGGGAATCGAACCCGGAGGCCGACGGAGTGGGTCCAAAGCATACACCTTAACCCCCACGACGATAATCCCAGTTTTTTCCGACGAAGTAATCTACCGCATATAAGTTCATAGTACTACTTATAGTATATACTATGTGTGGTATATTGCATTTTATATAAACCTAGTACTACTTATATTATTATTATTACATATCAAAAAAAGCTAAAATGTCCATACATAATTCTATTTTCATACCGACTGTAGTATACGGTAGCAAAGACATGGACCTGTCAAGAAAATGACAGGAGTAAAATTAACGCGATCGGCATGAAAACTCTGCGCATAAAATGCCTGAAAACGCTGATGGACAAAGTACGAAACGAGACAATACTTAAAGAATGCGGTACAGGAGAGACAGTAGTTGACATATGGGAAAGAAAACAGTTAAGATGGTTCGGACATCTTGAAAGAATGAAAGATGAACAACTGACCAAACAAGTGTATAAAGGTGAAGTAAATGGCAGAATGCCCACAGGTAGACCGCCGGAAGAATGGTTAGAATCTGTGAATGAGACACTAATACAAAGAGACATAAGAAGCCATAGAAATACAAGAGCCTGTATGAAAAAATGCATGGACGTGAAGGAAGATAGAGTAGTATGCCAGGACAGAAAAGTGTGACGACAAATAGTTTCTAAAAAGAGTGACAATAGAGTGAATGACGCCTGAAACAAAGACCTTGGATACTAGTGGGCCCAAGTAGGGAGCCATACATAACAATTTTGTAAGGCTCCTTACTTGGGGTGATCGCTATAGGGATTGATCAGCAAACTGGGTCGGAGCAGGGTTGCGGAATGAACGTGTCATTTAAATAAATAACACGAGAATTACAGATCAATCTAAAATATCTATACCTAGCACCTATATACCTATCTACCTTATACCCATATACCTACTCATGATATACCTATATACCTATTTACTATTTTCCAACCGAGCAAGTCACGCTTACCCCGAAAGGGAAATGGCTTAATGGTATGATAATAATAATAATAATACCATTAAGCCATACCTTTCCGGGGTAGGCGTGACTCGATCGGTGAGAAAAGGAGTAATGTGAGGAAGGGTGTATTCATTTTTTTAATTGATGTAGAATTTTCGTGTTATTCATTTAAATAACACGTTTGTTCCGCAACACTGTTCGAAACCAGGTTGCTGATCAATCTCTCTAGCGATCACCCCAAGTGAAGAACCTCACAAGGTCGTCATGTGAGGTTCCCCACTCGGGCTCATTAGTATCCACGGTCTTTTTTTCAGGCGTCATTCACTCTACTGACACTCTTTTCAAAAATTATTTGTCGCCACACCTTTCTGTCCTGGCATACTTCTCTGGCTTCCTTCACGTCCATGCATTTCTCATGTAAGCTCTCGTGTTTCTATGGCTTCTTATGTCACTTTAGATTAAGGTGTCATTCACATATTCTAACCATACTTTCCGCGGTCTGCCTCTGGGCACACTGCCATTTACTTTACCTTCATACACTTGTTTCGTCAGTCGTTTATCTTTCATTCTTTCAACATGTTCGAACCATCTTAACATTCTTTGAGGATTATCTCGTTTCTCACTTTGTCCATCAGTGTTTTCCAGCATACTGCGCGCACAGGTTTCATGCCAATCGCGTTAATTTTACTCTTATCTTTATCTTGATAGTTCCATATCTCGCTACCGAATAGTACAGCCGGTAAGAATATAGAATTATGTATTGCCATTCTAGCATTTTTTGATATGTTTTTACTTCTGATAATGAACGCTGCTCTACGCATAACCTTCTTACCATCGTTTATGCGCCCATTTATTTCCCCATCTATTTTCCCGATACTAGTGACTAGGCTACCCAGATATACGTACTTGTCAACTTGTTCTAATCTCTCATCATTTAGGACAATGTTGCATATTGTTTCTCACTTTTTCCCTCAAACACCATGACTTTCGTTTTATTCACGTGAATGTTGAGGTCCATGTTCTTCATGCTTGTATTAAGTTTATTCAACATTCTTTGCAAGTCTTCGCTCGATTGTGCCATAACAACCTTATCATCTGCGAACGCTAAGCCACGTACCCTTACTGTTTCGAGATCTGCACCTTCTGTGTCGAAGGGGGCGATTCTTACACTTATCCATAAATGTGATAAATAGCCATAAGGGCATTACGCATCCTTGTTTCACACCTTGCATAATATCGAACCAGTCACTCAGTTTCCTATTAACCCTTACTCTCGCTTCACTACCTGTATATATTGTTTTTATTGCTTTTAGGAGCCATCCATTGACTCCATGCTCTTCAAGGACTTCCCAAAGTTTGCTTCTATTTACCTCGTCAAATGCTTTTTCTAGGTCAACAAATTCACAGTAAACTTTCTTTCCTACTCTCAAGCTTTTTTCTGCGATCTGTCTTAAGCTAAAAATTTGATCTGTGCATGATTTTCCTGGCATAGATCCACTTTCGACTTGACATATCTTCCCTTCTGTAATTTTCACTGCCCTACGAGTAAGTATTTTTGAGCATATTTGACTTATGGTACCTAATAAGCTGATACCTCTGTAATTATTGCAGTTGCTTTTATCTCTCTTTTTTTTGAACATTGGTACGATAATCGCTTTTCTCCAATCGTCTGGGACTTCTCCCATCTCGATATACGAATTTATCAATTCGGACAACCTGTGGGATATGTACTCGCCACCGTATTCAGGCATTTCAGCTACTTTCCACATCAGACACCTGACCGTTTCTAAGTTCCTAATTATATCTCTTACCTAAGTGATACAGACTTTCTCAATTGGGTCTACTAATGCATTATGTTCTATGTCATTTTCACTTTTCTTGAGTGGTCGTTTAACTTTTCTCTTTTTGTTTCTGGAATCATTTTCAAGTCTATTTCTCTCCTCATTGCTGAGAACAGTGAGGTTCAACGTTCTCTTGTACGCTTCGTTCTTTTCTTATCGGGCAGCCTGAATTTCATCATTCCACCATGTATCACCAGACGTTCTTCCTACAACCGCAGTACAGCATACTGCAACAACACTCCTAACAATGACATTCCTAAACAAATTTGATAAGTTCTCTAAATTTTTGTTATCTTTCAGTGCCATGTAAGTTGCCTGATCTGTGCGCTCGTTTATCTTATTCTGAAAATCTTTTCGCACTTTCGGTTTCTGTAAATTTTGAATCTTGATTCGTGTTTGCTTTGTTTTTTCTGGTTTTTTTCTTCTGCATTCCTGACCTAAGTTTATTTTGTGGAATAGAGGGTAATGATCACTATTGCATTCAGGAAACCTCATGACTCTTAAATTTTGTACTAGTTCTCCTTGTCTTTCATCTGCACTAACGAAGTCAATTAAACTGTGGCTATTTCCTTTACGTCATGTGTACATGTGAATTATTTTGTGTCTAAACCAAGTATTTGTAATAAATAGGCCATTTCCTAAGCATAGGCTAACTAATCTTGTCCCGTTATAATTTTTTTCTTGAATCCTCAAAATTACCTAGCACCCTTTCTGTATCTACACTCGGACATTGGACGCCGACCCATCCGTTTATATTTCCTAGCAGAATTATTCATTCACCTTGATCGCAAGTACTTATTGTATCATTTAAAGTCTCCCGGAAGGCGTCTTTGACTTCTTTTGGATCACTACCAACTGGTGCGTAGCACTCTGCGATAAAAAATTTTCCCGACTCCTACATTCATTCTAGCCCACAACAATCTGAGATATACAAAATCATGATCTCTGAAATTCTGTCTCGTTTTTTTATTCATAATCAAACTGACCCCTTGACTACCGTATGACTCACTATCTACTCCTAACCATATTTCCAAACCGCCTTTTAATACCCCATTTTCAATGTTTCTATTTTCGCAACTCTTTCTCTTTGTTTCGGGTACACATAAAATATATAGCTTCCTTACGTTCATAGTTTCTTGTAATTCTCTTATATTTAGATCATTCACTGTTCTAGCATTCCGTACACCCAGTCTCCAATCATCACCTGTAACTCGACCTTTAAATTTACCGTGTGTATTAATTTTGTCAATCAAAGTTTCATTTCATTCCGAGGCTATTTTATTGTTTGTATTATTTATTGTTAGATTGTACACCCAACCACGAACTCTATGCGCGAAATTTATTTTGCGAGTCGAAATCATGTCCAAGTTAAGTAGCGATTCGTCGTATGGTGGAGGCTAGTTGTAACGTCAGTACCCACATAAAAATTTCCGGAAAGATGTAAAAAGATGCATGTGAAAATCAGAACTCCTAATATTAATATTTACAGGTCGCTCATCGCGAATTTCTATTTCTATTTCCCATTTAAATAGCATGTGATTTTTTTTCTAATTCGGAGTTTTGTAACTCTTGAGCGGCTGGATGAATTGCTTAGACCGTAACATATTCTTGTAGGGAATTGGACGCTCTACAAAAAAGGTATTTTATGATTTTTTCATAAATCTAGTCCTTCAAAATTTATTTGATGTTAAATTTGAACACATAATGAATTTATCGTTTTTGTTCTTCATTTTTGGCAAAAATTTGACATTTATCACTAATTATCGTATAATTCGTATAATTCCGGTAGGCTGCTGGTCATTTTCCCTGAAATTTATGTTATTGCAATCGCATTTGTTGTAGGTGGCGAGTAGAAAATTTCCAATTTTGATATTTTAAAGTCATTTTTTATCAAAAGTAGAACAATAGAAGACAAACTTTCAAACAATGTTAAACTTGATAATGTGATCATTCGAGTTAGATTATTGTTTTTTAGAGAAAATATTAAACTTTGAAATTTGTGAAAAAACTATTATGATAATTAGTGATAAATTCCAAATTTTTGCCAAAAATTAAGAAAAAAAACGATAAATTTATTATGTGTTCAACTTTAACCTTAAATAACTTCTGAAGGAGTAAATTTATGGAAAAATCAGAAGAGACCTTTTTTATAGAGCGTCGAATTCCCTACAAGAATAAGTTATGTTATTATTACCGATCGAACGCGCAGAGCACCTTACTTTGGGTTGGCAAACAATGCTGATCATCCTAGAGTTCGAAGTGCTAAAAATAATTTAGATTTAGCTTCCCCAACCACTGCTTGATCAAGCTGCAGACGAAGATGAGGAAGCGACATTATGACTAACCGCGGAAAATTGGCATTTTATAAGAGAAGATCGCGATTTTATGACAAGGAGAAAAATTAACACGCAAGTTCCTACTTAAGCCCCAAGATCTGGCTGAAATGGATGCCTTCCTTTGTGGAGATATTTCGCAAGAGTCCGACCTCTAGACCATCAGTTGCTCAGTTTATGGTGCTGCGATAGAATTGGTTGATTCAAATCGAAGGCTAAAACTGCCCATGGATCAAAAGACCAAAAGACGCTTGCATCAACTGAACAAGAAGATTGGATGTGCAAGACAGAATGCGTCCTATGTTCAATGTGTGATTTACTATATAACATCTGATAGACCGTTCACGGAAAGGATTCGAAAGTTCGACTAAGAACTGAGGATTTTGAATTACACACTGAACAAGCCGAAGCTACCGACAATCAAGCATCATATTTTTGACTTTTTGGAGGGAGATACACAAGATCCCGAAAACACTAAAGTTTAAAGAAGATTCTAACAATATCATCTACTTCAAGGAGTTTTGCGACCTCATTAAATCTGAGGAGGAATGTCCATCATTCACTGCCGAAGAGGTGAGAAAAGCACTTAGAGGCAACAAGTACTTTTTTGCTGCTGGGCCAGATTGTATCAAGACCTTCTGGTACTATACTCCTACCGAAAAAGAGCAAATTGTCCAACCCAGAGAATTACAGTCCAATAACTTGTTTGAACACAGTGTATAAGATCTTTACAGCTGTGCTAAATAACAGGATTGTTCGACGAAGTGAGCCGGCCTAGCGAGAGATGAACGAAGAACGTGGCTCGGCAAAAGGTGTAGCAGGCTATCGAGAGAACCTGCTAATTGACAGGTGTGTCTGTAAAGACGCAGCAGCCCATCAGCGCCTCCTATCAGTGGCCTGGATTGACTACTGGAAAGCTTTTGATTCAACCATCCACACATAATGGATTTAATACTTTCACGATGATTCATTATAATAAATTAAAATTTAAAATTTAGAATTTAAGATTTAAAGATTTATCGGGTTTCAATCGTGTGCGAAACTATGAATGTTGCCGACATTTCGTGAACATTGCAGTTCACTTCTTCAGGGCTGACCTGAAACTGAAGTTTCAGGTTATGTTGTTCTTATATATGTATTCTCTACGATGCCTGTGATTGGCCAGAGCGCCCCATAGTGGGGACAGGTTGGACTTGATTGGCCAATCAAGTCTTTTAAACAAACAAAAAAAGCCCGGGAGGACGGAAAGCCAAATCGGATTGGTATTATATCCATTGTCCCTATGGATGTTATTAGGGTGTTTCATGATTTCGATTGCTTCTCTATGTTTTCTTGGAAATTTATTAGACATTTTAGCGATGACTGCTGTTTTGTCAAATAAAATACTATGTCCTGTTTCGATATGATGCTCAGCTACTGCTGATTGTGTGAAATGTTTTAGCCTAACTTTACTCTCATGTTCCTTTACACGTTGACTTACCGCCCTCTCGGTTTCTCCAATATAGACTTTACCACAAGTACAAGAGATTTGATATACTCCTGTATCACTTAAAGGTTCCTTTTTATCTTTAGGGTTGTTTAGAAGTTGTCCTATTTTTGCAGGTGGCTTAAATATAGTTTGGATGTTGTGTTTGTTGAGAATTCTTCCTATTTGTTCCGTGATACCTTGAATGTAGGGTAGGATAGTGGTTGTTTTTCTCTCTCTTTCTTTAGTAGGTTGTGTTGACTTGTTTTCTTGAGTGCATTTTCTTATTGCTTTATTAATTTGTTTGTTTGTGTAATCGTTTTATATTAGGATTTGTTTAACATTTTATAATTCCTTTTGTATGTTATCTTTATCTGTTATGGAGACAGCTCTGTATACAAGGGAATTGATGACCGATTGCTTTTGAGATGGGTGGTGGTGGGAGGAGGCATGCAGGTATCTGTTTGTATGCGTGGGTTTTCTGTAAACTTCATATCCTAATGTGTTATCGGATCTTTTATAAACAAGTACGTCCAAGAAGGGTAATTTTCCGTTTTGTCCAATTTCCATAGTGAACTGGATATCGGGGTGTATTTTATTGATGAAATCGACAAATTTGTTTAGTTCGTCTAGTCCATGTCTCCAGATGACAAAAGTGTCGTCAACGTAACGGCACCGAAATTCCGGTTTAAGCTTGGATTTGTTGAAGATTTTAGTTTCTAAATTTTCCATAAAAATGTTGGCTATTACAGGTGAGATTGGAGATCCCATTGCTACTCCTGAGGTTTGTTCGTAGAATTGGTTATTGAAAGAGAAATAGGTATTAGTGAGACAGTGTTCTATTAAAGGTGTGAGATTGGAGGGGAAGTTTGTGAAGGATTTAATAATATCGATTGTATCAGAGATTGGTACTTTTGTAAAGAGAGATACTACGTCGAAACTTACTAGGATGTCTTGGGGTTGAATGTGAATCCGTTGTATTTTTCTGATGAAGTCAAAAGAGTTTTGGATGTAGAGTTTCCTGTGAAAGGAGAAGTTTTTTGGCAAGAAAGCGTGCTAGGTTGTAAGCTGGAGAGTTTATTGCTCTGACGATCGGTCTGAGTGGGATGTTGTTTTTGTGAATTTTTGGAAGTCCGTAAAGTTTTGGAGAGATAGGATTAGTAGGTTTTAATTTAGATATGGTATCGCTGTCAAGATTTGAGTCCTTTAGAAGGCTTTTTGTTTTTCTGGTTATTGTTTTTGTGGGGTCTTTTTTAAGCTTTTTATATGTATCGTTAGTAAGAAGGTCCAGGATTTTGTTGTTATAGTCTTTTTTATTCATTATTACTGTTGTGTTGCCTTTGTTTGCGGGTAATATTGTGATGTCTTTATTCTGATTGAGTTCTTTAATAGCTATTTTTTCTCGTTTTATTAAGTTTGAGGAGGGAAGTTGGGCCTCGCGTAAAATGTTGGCTGTCCTACATCGTGTGTCATTTGCTTTTTCCGGTGGAAGGGCGTATATTGTGGATTCTAAATTACTGATGATTTCTTCTTTTGGGATTTTGGAGGGAGCGACTGCAAAATTATGTCCTTTAGATAAGGCTGAAATCATTTCATTGCTGAGATGACGGTTAGAGATGTTTTTTACTGTATTAGTTAACGGTGCGTGCTTTACTGGTAGTAATTTGTCAAATTTTATTTTTTGTTTCTCAGTGCAAAAATCTTGAATCCGTTGGGATTGGTCAAATGATACCCTCTTGGTTACCAAATAACGGGCAAAATTGATTTCGGGGGGATAACTTCACGCATCCCCCCGAAATTAAAATTTCTCAAATTTTCTTTTTGCATACGTTTGTACGTCGTTTGTACTGTTTGTACATTTCATATTGTCGTTTGTACCCTTTTAGTTGCCCAGATAGAGAAAAATCAAAATTCCGCATCTGCCCCCCGAAATTTGAATTTTTCAAATTTTCCTTTTGCATACGTTTGTACGTCCCTTGTACTGTTTGTACATTTCATATTTTTGTTTGTACCCTCTTGGTTGCCCAGATAGAGAAAAATCAAAATTCCGTATCTGCCCCCCGAAATTCGAATTTTTTAAATTTTCCTTTTGCATACGTTTGTAAGTCGTTTGTACTGTTTGTACATTACATACTTTCGTTTGTACCCTCTTAGTTGCCCAGATACAGGCTAATCAAAATTTCGAGACTGCCCACCGAAATTTGAATTTTTGAAATTTTCCTTTGGCATACGTTTTTACGTCGTTTGTACTGTTTGTGCATTTCATATTTTCGTTTTGTACCCTCTTGGTGACCCAGACAGAGAAAAATCAAAATTCCGCATCTGCCCCCCGAAATTTGAATTTTTGTAATTTTCCTTTTGCATACGTTTGTACGTCGCTTGTACTGTTTGTACATTTCATATTGTCGTTTGTACCCTCTTGGATCGCCAGATAGAGAAAAATCAAAATTCCGCATCTGCCCCCCGAAATTTGAATTCTTCAAATTTTCCTTTTGCATACCTTTGTACGTCGTTTGTACTGTTTGTACATTTCGTATTTTCGTTTGTACAATCTTGGTTGCCCAGATAGAGAAAAATCAAAATTCCGTATCTGCCCCCCAAAATATGAATTTTTCAAATTTTCCTTTTGCATACGTTTGTACGTCGTTTGTACCGTTTGTACATTTCATATTGTCGCTTGTACCCTATTGGTTGCCCAGATATAGAAAAATCAAAATTCCGCACCTGGCCCCCGAAATTTGAATTTTTGAAATTTTCCTTTGGCATGCGTTTGTA